>JAKWJA010001616.1:0-293155 GCA_027704765.1 Solanum habrochaites | reverse complement strand
TGGTCTTCGCTCAGAGATACAGGGATTTTGATAATATCGGTGATTCCTCCTTTGTAAAACAAGCGAAAGATTATCAAACTGATGTGCCTATTAGGGTGCAGAAGTTTCGTTCCCAATTTTCTTGTTTTTTAAAGGACTTTTTGGCATGCAAAAATGTTATGACTGTCATACACAAATTGGATTTAATTGCTTACCATAGAGAAGAACCAGTATATAGTATACTTGGAACTCTTTTAAATATTTGCTAGTAAAATAATGGCTCATAAAAAAGCCTATATGATTGAAGCGATTCCTCTGGGAATCACAGAACCAAAAACCTCCATTCCAACACTTAATACTGCAAAGAAAACCCCAAAGATGAGGACAATGTTTTCAAACGCGTGGTTCCTAATTAACAAATGGAGAGAAATCAATTTTTTTGTGGAGTTCTCTTTTACAGACCACGCGAAGAGACCTGGATCCCCGAGTAGTTTACTCCCAAAATATCTAGGTGTGACATGGATGAAAGAAAATCAGCTCATCCCCCCGATTACAAAAAACTTCATGATGCGCATTCAATGTTACACTACTTGCTTCCAGATAAAATCAAAATCATGTCTTCTTGATCATGTTTTATTACTTGTCATTTTCATCTCTTACTTCCTTTTCATCGTTGTGTTCAGAAAGACGTCTAATCACATTCGCAGGAACCCCTCTGCGATTGCCACCCCTTGACAAGCCCCCCCCTCCTCTCCGGAGGATCCCGTAGGTAAACAACGTTAAAGCAGTTAAACCGAAATTTTTCGTCCTTTTTTCACCCCTTTTTTGATAAAATGATTCATTTTTACTATTCATTTGGCAATGACAGTAACCATTAGGAGGTTAATTTCAAAAGTGATGCGATGTATTCCATCGAAAGTAGAAATGGGTTACAGTTTAAATCATATATTTCACAACAAGATCGGTATCCAAAAGGTTTGCATAGCCTGGAGAACGAGTGGGAAGATTGTATTGATTTTCCGTCTATTGCTCAATCTATGCATAAGGATGTGCATACCATATCTTACACAGAGCGAGACCCGAAATAAAAGATGAAGGTGACCTCAAGTGCTGGCAGGGTCATGCAGTAACGCGTCTTTGGTACGACAAGTTGTTGGACACTCCGGTACCAAGGATCATTGTAGATGGACAATTCCATAAGTCAGGCAACCATTCTCTTTATACTTATTGGGAAATGTGACAAGTTCAAAAATATATTAAGGTACCTTAATGTGATGTAGTATTCTTTGGATCATACTTATGTTTGTCTTACTTTTTAGTTACAATTTAAAAAAAATTTTTTGTAGAGAGCTATGAGCCAAGAGAATTAATAATGACTGCCACTACGTGAGTACATGTTGGCCGTGAATGCAAGCAACCCCGGCCAAGAAGCATCATTATCAAAACTTCTCTAGTGACTTGGAAACTAGTGTTTTGGCAAGAGGATGCTGCAAATTTGATAAAACAAGACAACATAGTAGGATCCAGAATTCTGTTGCACAAAATTATGGTATTTATAATACGTTGGATATGGGTTCCATGTTACGGAGCATGGATGGGAAAGTGTTATAAAACACAAATATTGTGTTAATTATTTTCCTAAACTACAAACTTCAAAGCCAAAAGGATAAACAAATGATTTGCTGCTGATTTGACAGTTATATTCTGAATTAGGAGTATACGGTCATTTTAAGGTTGTTCTATTTAAGTGCGACATGCTATTGAGATTTGAATGATGCTTATGGATTTACTTTATTTCCATTTTTAAAAGCGATTCTCTATGGACCGCGGCCTTTTGTTGCTGGGATCTAAAGGTACAAAAAAAACCCCCAAATTGAGTTTTATGTTTAAGATCCAAACATGATTCTATGACTGACACATTATGTTATTCGAAGACTGTCGAGACACTTGTTAAACATGGGTGAGAAGTTGAATTACAATCTAATCCCACAAAGTCTCCTATGACAACGGTAGCCATCGAACATTTGAGGGGGGGAACTATTTATACCAACGTGATAATAGGGAAATTACTATCTAAACAATTGCTTTTTTGAGTGTACCAGACCCACGACCATATTATTGATGTTCTTCAAAAAGAATTTGTACTCAAAAAAAAATTCGAAGTCGAGTATGAAGACGAGTTTTGACATCAGATTTAGTACGTTGTTAGATGAATTTGCAAGACTGACCGTTTTTTGTTTCTCACTCTAGGAATATGATGTCCTTTTTGAAAGTGAGTATGGAGTGGACTCTGAAGATGACCTTGAAGATGACTCTGAAGTCTGTCGATTCCTTTTTTTAATTAAATTGGTTTTTTGTACAATCACATAATTATATCTAATATGTGGAATTGAAGATTTGATCACTACATTGTTTTAGTATTACATTGCCTTTTTTCATGTGCCTAACTATTGTTTGATCAAGTAATTTATGTTGGATTCTTGTTTTATTATTAATTTACGAAGAAACATGTAAGATAGATTAATATTTTTTTTATTTGTATGTTAGTTATTTATATTCTTATTTGTTTCTTTTTAATTTAATGCAGTGAGCATTAGAGGACGAAAAATGAAGTCTGCAGCTTGAAGTAGCTCCTAGTTTTGTCTCTATACCAAGTTCCTCACTCCAAGAGAGGTACATTTCTTTACCTATAATTATTTTTTTTGTTTCCCTTTTTTGTTGTTTGATGTAATGTGCGATTGATTGTGGGAGATACTTATCTGATATTCCTAAAGTAACTGAAATTGTGAAATTTTAAATTGTGGGAAAAATTATATGTCACAGTTGTCGTTTGAATTGGTTATATTTGAATTGTAAAAAATTTGTTATATTTGAAACTTGAAAAATAATTGTAACGGACCTGTTTAGTCGTTTTGGCAGCAGATTTTTACTTTCTGGAAAAATAGGCTGAGGCGACCGGACCCACGACAGACCGTTCATTGGGCACGACGGTGACCTCGCCCTCGCAGGGTCTCGTTTCAAGTAACTTGGGAAAACTCTGCAATTGGGTACTCAAAACTTGCTTACTTGAACTTCGTACTTGAAAATGCAAGGGACGGACCGAACGGGTGTGACCGACTTTCACAAGAGTCTTCAGTGGAAATCCAGTCCCTGACCCGTGCGGGACGGACTAGAAGGACGGACCGTCGCAGGCACGGCACGGCCCGTCACGGGCTGTAGTAATTCCAGTTGGGTCGATTCTTTACACGTTTTAAGGGAGTTTTTGGACCTATTCCTGCTTTAAGTATAAAGTTAGCGCCGGTTTATTGTTTAAAAGTCTAATTACTTGGGTTAAAAGAGGTAACCTTATGTATATTACCTTGTGTGCGTTCATTATTATGCCACTCTTTTTATTGCTTATTATCACGTTAATTAGTTGTAAAAGAAGAGGGTTTGAAAATAGAAAAAAATAGAAAGAACAAAAGAGAGACAGAAAAAGACTAGAATTGAGAACTAGTTACATTCCTGATCGCGAGAGAGACGAATGAGGATAGAAAGGCATCTTAAGGCCGAGTTCTACTGCCTTGTTGATCGCATTCTTGGTGATTTGGTAGGTATGGTTTTTACCCATATCTCGTAGTACCCCAACCTCTTAATAGCGAATGGATTTATGTGTTGGTAGGTATTATAGAAGTCTCTCTTTACCCTGCTTATGTGTGTTATGCATGATGTGATTTATCGATATATCGATTGTGATGAAACAAGATGATGAAGCATTGAATGCCACAATTACTTTGATCATAAACCACAACAACTTGTCTCGGTTAATGTATGATGCCTGTGGCATATAAAAGTATCCAGGCTTGATTTTGATACTAAAAGCCCCACCGCATTTGACGATGATGCGCCTTGGCTATAAAAGAGGCTGAATGAATTAATAGAATGAGATTAGTGGATCACAGTGTCACTTACCGAAACAAGGAATCTAGTGGGACGGGGGGTCACGAACGACCGTAGATGTAGGGGATCGAGTGTCACGTAATGGAACACATAGAATTATGGGACGGGTGTCACGAATCGGCCAGACATGTAGGGGATCGGAGTGTCACGTTACCCCGAGAATCACAGAATTAGTGGGTCATTGGGTCTTTCCCCCCCCCCAGCCCCTAGCTGCCGAACCGGACACGTAGATGTAGGGGATCGGGGTGTACGTACCAATAATAGAATAGTGGGACGGGTGTCACGAAACCGACACGTTAGATGTAGGGGATCGGAGTGTCACGTTTACCGACTTCTTTTTTTTACTTTCTTACAATGGCATCTGCAGGCGACGGGGATGCGCGTCCCACATTCCGTCTGGAGATTCCAGTTGTACAGACTACAAAATGGTCCCTTCCCCTTTCCCAATCCTGCTACCCGTGTCACCCCATTTCATTCCCCGCTCTTCTCTCCCCGGTCAAGTATATGGCTTCCTAGGTTGTCAGGCGTCGTCCCCCCTCCATCTTCCCCCTCCCCCCCCCCCTCGGATTCAATTTCCCCCCCTCCAACTTCGCCACGGCAACAATAAGCACCCCCCTTCATTATGAACCTTGCTTGGCTCCCTATTCTTCTCCTCCCTCCCCTTGACTTTTTTTTATTTTCTAACTTTACCCCTTTATACTCACAATCGAAAGAACATAATTCATAAAAGGATGTATGGTGTGAGGCTCTCTTGAGTACCTCACAGATATGTCTTGTTAGTGATATTATAAAAGGATGTTTATATTTGTTGCTATCACCCCTGTTAGCAAACTATTAGTGCATTTTATGATGTTCATCTGATGATATCTTACTTTTATTTTGAGTTGCGCCATGTCTGATATATACTTAGTACTTGTGGTCCCGTACTGACCCCCCCTACTTTTATGTTCTTTTCTTTTCTTGTTTATTTTGTGGATGTGCAGCAAAAGTCGCCACGCGTCTTCAAACTCAACGCCATTATGCCTAGTCTTGTCCACTACAGACTCTACTTCAGGGGTGAGCTAATGGTACAGCTTGGACTGGATGTCTCCTCATCTTGCTTGATGCTTGATCCCCTATGTTCTCGGCACCTTAGACTTAGCTTCTGCCTTGAATGTTTTAGCTTTCCTTATGGAACTCGTTACCGTTTAGCTATCACCTTGGATCTATAGATGTCTTGTAGGTGATGACTTCCAGATTTGGGGAAATAATAGAGGTTGGAATTTTAGCAAGTCCATTTTGATTGTTCTTTATTTATGAGTTTAGTCTCCAGCATTGCTTTATGTTGATATTAAATTTGAAATGGTGAAGTTTAGATGGTTGGTTCGCTCAAGAGGAGGGTAAGTGTGGGGCCAGTTGTGGCACCCCCGCTTTTGGGTCGTCGTACCCACCATTTTAAAATTGATATCAGAGCATTAGGTTCGTTTGTCTATGACACAAGCCAATACAGGTATAGTAGAGTCTTAAAGAACGGTTAGGGGACGCCTTTCCTTTCTTTGAGAGGCTATCAAGACTTTAGGAAAATTACATCTTTCTTCTTTTTTCGTGCTATACTTGGATCCAATTGGTATCTAGGTGCTACCAATAATTGGTATCTCTTTTTATGACCATTTCACACCTCCTATTTCGCAGATGGTTAGACTAGAGCAACGACTACGCCTCTACACATCAACATCAAGCCCCAGTACAAGATGCATCTAAGTAGCCACTGGGCTGTAGTCGAAGGACTGACAAGTGCGCAAGTACGGCCGCGGTAGAGGTGTGTGAGGACGTCCTTAGAGGGAGCAGGATGAGCACCTAGGCCCATCTGGTGCAGGGCGGTGTCCTCCTCCCCACGACGAGGAAGTAGTAGGAGATGGGGAGGATGGGGAGATATGAAACAAAGTACAGAATGGATGGAAATGGCAACCCAACCTTACCCAGAGATGATCAATCTCAGGTTCTGTCGCTTATCATCTAGTGGGTGTTGATCAGGGTCAGTCACCCCCAAAATGTCTTTTTCTGCACCAACCACCTAGGTTTTTCAGAGGTAAACAGGCAACACCACTATGGCCCCTCGTATGGATGCCTCATTGGACATAGGCACGTTTCCACGTCTTCTGGACTTATAGGCACATAACCTGACAATGATCAGCATGGAACTTGTCATGCTAAGTTTTGACCACAAACTTGAAACCTAACGTCTTCAAGGGTGATTGAATCTGAAGATTGTCTTACGATTTTCTGGTGATGCTCATGAGTTCCTACCACAAAGATGGTGATATAGTTATCAACCCGCCGTTTGGTGTTGGACCGCTCCAATCAGAGTTATACCCAGTTCAAGCGGAACGCCAAAATTGTGTGGCGGTCACATGTCGAGGGTCAACCAACAGAGGCACCACTAGACTTGGGCCTCCATTCTATAGTTGTTTTATGGAGCAGTACTACCCCGGACTTTGCGGGATATGGAAAAGGGATGAGTTCTTGATCCTTAGAGCAGGTGGATGTAGGTCAATGCATCGGAGGCTAAGTTTCGTGCACTAATCCAGATATTCCACCCAATTTTGTTTCAGTCAACAAGAGAGGATTCGCCGTTTGTGGATCGGGTTGAGAATCAGTAGCTCGGAATTTCAGCTTACAAGTAGCCCCCGTGACACAGCGAAACTACTTTTCAAGAAGTGGTAGGACCTTCGATGGTAGAGGTGGAAGGAGTGAAGCAAAATGAATTCACCATGCATCGACACAAAGAGGTTTCGAAAGGGAGGTGATTTTAATGGTTCTTCCTCTCGAGGACCAAAGGGTTCCGGAGGTTACTCAGTTCGACCATTCAGTCTTCACTACAGACTGTGTGAGTTGGGGTCGCTCAGACCGGTCAACATGTTCTTATGAGAGGGACCCATGCGTGAACTAGAGAGTGTTATGGATGGGGGAGGACTGGACACATTAGGAGGATTGTCCAAAAACAGAGTAATAGGACCCCAATGGTAGAGCAGATGGGTTCTGGCAGAGGACGTTTTCTGGAGGGCGTGGTGCGTCGAGGGTAATGGTGTCACAAAAACGGCCGGGGTGATGGGCAAAAGGGGAGCCACACATCAACAACATGGTAGGGCCAAATTACAAACAAACGAAAGGGAACATTGTTATGCTTTCCATGGGAGATCGGACGGCGGAGGACAAATCTGATGCTGTCTATCACAGATAATCTTCTGGTTTGTGATGATGGCTTCTGTATGTTGATCCTGGGATCCACATTTTTCTAGTATCTTCTATTTGCCTAATGGTCTAAATTTTTAATTGGGCATTACTGGATATGCCTATTCGCTGTGCTTACTTCTGGTGGGTGAGCGTGATGTGGTTATCGCCTTATAAAAATTTATTATTAGGTGGTTGTTGGTGACACTGTGTGTGGGGACGCATAAACACACTCCTATGTAGACTTCCTCCGTTGTATCTTAGAGCTGCGTTGAGTTTTTGATGTAATTCTGTTGGGTTTATGACTTGGCCGTTCTCTGCCAATTTGCGATATTGGATTGGAATGGCTAAAATGGTGACGTAGCCAAGCTGGGACAGATCGTAGAGTGGCCGATGGGTGACTACACTTCCCAATCGGTGCGTGCTATCCCTAATCTCCCTTTTTCTTAGTGCACTAATAGCCACAATCATGGTTAGAAACGGGGTTTAGCATCTTGCGCCCTTCAGTATCATACCTACTCAACTTCTGTCCCGGATTGACACCACCCAAGTTTTTCTACCTCTCCCGATCTGAGTAGGTTTCGGTGGTCCGTGGGTTTCTTTATGTATTCCCTTTCTTCTTTTTTGAGATCTTCGGGTTATGCCACAGATAGGGATATGGAATTCTGTATTGATCTTGACGGGTATCGCACAACATTGTTTCAGAATACCCCCTCTATGAATGTGGCTTCCCGCGAGTTAAGAGACGTTAAAAGCCCAACTTAAGAGTTGTTGAGCAAAGGGACTTCATTTAGACAAGTTGCATCTCCTGGGTTGCTCCGTTTTTGTTTGTGAAGAAGAAGGATGCGGATTTTTCGCCTGTGCATGACTACTGGCCGTTGAACAGGTATACATACAGAACAACGTAATCCCTCCTCGAATTGAGGGAACTTGTTCTGATCAGCTTTACAACGGTGCTGTTGTCCTTCTCGTAAGCTTGAACTGGATCCGAATAATCTATCAATTGAAATTTTCATGGGCAAACGGATGTGCCAAAAAGACTGCTTTTATGAACCAGGTATGGGCATTATGAAGTTGTTAGTGATGTATTTTGGTCTTACGATTGCCCTTGCACGTTCAGGGTTATGATGAACGGGATGTTTTCTAAGCCACATATTTGCGATTCTTCTGTGATCGTTTTATGGTTATTGATGAGATATACTGATTCATCTACTCCCAAGAGTAAGAAGGGACCCATGAGGAGTTCATTGCAGACATTGTGGGCTTGCGAAATGTTGAGGGAGATACAAAAGGCTTTTATTTGCCATATGTTTCGCTCAAGTCGGGATCGGTTGCTAGATGCGGTCCTTTCTCATGGTGGCACGGGTTTGTAACAAGGATGGGCAGTGATTGGTGGATCTTTCTGGCGTAGCTGACTTAGGTCCGTAGCCTGACGATATTTCTCCCCGGCGTTAGGACCTCCTATTTATAACTTTTCTTCGTGTCAGACTTTTAAGAAGGCAGTTTCGCTTGTTTTCGGCCCGCTTTTCCCTTATGCAGTTATTTTCACTACCGTGATTTGTCAGGGATTCTCTTCCACTTATTTCTTCCTCAACTGACGAACTTGCAAGCAAAATTTTAACATCCTTTGCGCGTACTTTGGATCAGGAGTAGTGTGATGACTGAACAGATCACCGTCATAGACAGCTCATACGTACTCTGTTGACTTTATCCGACCTATCCTTACCTGGCAGTGGAGGGGTAAGAACTTCATTGTTATTGTGATGCCTCTTATTCTGGTCTTGGGTCAGTACTAATGCCGTAGAGAAATAATGTGATTGCCTTATGCTTGAGGCAATAAAACGTGTGCAATGATCCCTACGTACATTTTTATGTTTCCTCCCTCCTGAAACCCCCACTGATCTTTAGAGTGCTGCAGTGGTGTTGGGAATTAAAGCATATACTGGGTTATGATATTTACTTATTTTATTGGGGTGTTTAAGTCGTGAGGTCTCTACGGCTTCATGTAGTCTTATATCTCTGTAGTTCTTCAAATCTGTATGCCTCATTTCGATTTTATCTTGCCCGATTACTCTTTTGCTTACTTTGCCACAGTAGAAGATGGATGGTAACTCGACTTCCTCGCCATAGGAAACTACAACATCACTATTTCGTTCTCTCCATCCGGGGACAGGCAGAAATGTTGTAGCGTGATGCTTTAAGTACGAAAGGCGGGGAAGCATGGGAAGTCTAGCTCACTTGCAAGGCTTTAGGACGTCCCCTCTTGATAGGGAGGGTCAGATTCTGGCTAAGACCTTTACGAGCTTAGAATAAATTGATGCAGGTGTTTTTACGCGACCCTTGTCGCTGCCTGTGGAGTCAAGATCTTTCTCTTCCTTGAACAGATTAGGCGAAAGCAGTTTAATGATCGAAAACTTGATCCCGATCCGAGATTAAAGTGTTGCAGGAAGGAGGCTAAGAAGCTGGACATCACACGATGAGGAACGGGACTGTTGAGGATTAGGGATTAGTTGCTTTTTTTATTTGGTACACCCCGCGTCGATGATTGATCAACACTATTCTGAACAAAGGCTCTAGTTCAAGGTACGTTCCCGCATACATCAGGGTGCAAACAAGATCTGTACGGACCTACAAGCCCAACACTTTTTTATGCGTGGCAGAACGAATGAAGCGTGCGTATTTTCTTATCTCCGTGGATTTTTCCATCGTTGCCCAATATACCCTGTTCAAATTGTCATACCAATTCTAGTAAAGTCCTTCACTGAACACCAGAGGACCCGAGGAAAACTTCAGGAGAATGGCCCATTCTGAATGGAAGTGGGAGAGATTGCAATGGACTCGGGGTGGTGCTATGTCCAAAAGACACTGACAGTTATGTTGTGGATTCCATTTGGGTGATTGTGATAGCTGGTAACAAGTCTGCTCATTCAAGTCGTCAACGGTGTGCAGGGATTACAATGCACAGAGTCACAGTTAGATAAATCTTCAATTTATTTTCCACAGAGTGTTCGATTGCATGGAGTCCATCTATATCATATCAGAACGACGGTACGCAGTTTACTTCTATGTTTTGGAAAAAACATTGCATGCGGAATGGATACTAGGTTGGATTTAGTAGTGTTCCATCCTCAGACTCGACGTAAGTCAGCAAGTGGACCGATTCAAGTGCTTTGGAGGCATATTGCCTTGTCGCCATGTGTGTAGATTCACTGTCGTGGCAACATTGGGACTAACCTTTCTACCCTTCAGAGGAGTTTTTTCTACAATAAAGCATTATCATCAAGTATTGAATGGCTCCCCTTGCAAGCATGTTGGGAGGAGATGTATGTCTTCCCATTGGTTGGTGGATGCCTTCAAGGTTTATAGACCCTTGGCCCCCCCTGGCACTTTTTTTTCCCTTTCCCCGAACTTTGTAGGGGCATTGTTGACCAGTGTTGCAATCCATCTCAAGAACAAGCCCTCTTTTTCTAGCTTGCGCAACATGTATCTGCGCACAATATAAGTATATATGGCAGATTCGAAAGGTTAGAGACTTTAGTGTTTCATGGAGGGTGACACCAATGTCTTTGTTGGACAACCCGTTTTTTTACGACCACAATGCTATTATTATGGGTTGTTGATTCGCGTTTGGTACAAAGAGCAAGTTTAAGCCAAAGTTGTTTACACATTCCCTGGCTGATCCGTTTAACAGTCAATACAGCGCGTTCAGGGGAGGTGGCGTAGACCCCGTTAGCCGTGCCTCCAGGGCTGTCCGTGAGTATCATACGGTATTCCATGTATCTAGGGTTTTGAAAATGATACCATGGGTGATGGGAAAACTACATATCTCGTTGGGATTCAGTTTTGCTTGATGATGAAATGTGTCTTATGAGGAGGATCCTGTTGATATCTTTAGATAGAGAAGTTCGCAAGTTGAGGTCAAGGGAGATTGCATCCATAAGTGACAAGGAAGAATCCGACCACGGTTGAAGAAGCGTCTGGGGGAGAAGGAGGATATATGCGAGAAAGATACCCACATCTGTTTAAGATCAGGTATTCTCTTTTCGCCCTTGTGTTTTCCTTCCTGTGATCGTTCGGGGACGAACGGATGGTAACTGAGATCTATTGTAACGGACTGTTTAGTCGTTCAGCAGCAGATTTTATTTCTAGAAAAAAGGCCTGAGGTGAACGGCCCCACGACGGACGTCATGGGCACGACGACCGTCGCAGAGGCTCGTTTCAAACACGGTGGAAAAATTGAAATGGGTACTGACAATCGGCCTCTCTGAACTTCGTAACGAATGGCATGGACGGACCGTACAGGTGTGACGGACCGTTAACAGAGTATTCAGTGGAAACCAGTCTCTGACCCCTTGCGACGGACAACAGGACGGACCGTCGCAGGCACGAAGCCATGTCAAGGGCTGCGCAATCCAAGTCTCCGGGTCGGATTTCTTTACACTTGTAAGGGACGTTTTTGACTATTCCTGATTTAATTATAAAAGGTAGAGGGTTACTTTTTTTTTTTTTTTTTTTTTTTTTTTTTATTTTTTTTTTTTTGTGAGTAATAAGTCTAATTACTTGGGGTTAAAAGAGGGTAACCTTAAGTTATTTAGTGGGTTATTATTCGCAATCTTTTATTTACCTTATGTTAAATTAGAGGTAAATAAGAAAGAGGAGTTTGAATAATAAAAATGAGAAGAACAAAGAGACGACGAAAAAAGAGAAAGGAACGAGTAGAGAGAGAGAGGACGCAGAGGATAGCAAGGATTTTGAGAAGATAGCGTGTTGATCGTAATTCTTCGGGATGGTATTGGTTATGGTTTTACACTATCGTATGTCGATTAAACTCTTAATAGCGAAGATATGTGTTGGGTAGGATTATTAGAGTTTCTTTGCTAATTGTGTGGTGCTAGCATGATGTGATTTTAGAATATATGATTGTGATGAAAACAAAGCTATGCTGAAGCTATGAATCCCAAATCTGAATAAACCTAACCTCTTGTTAATGATGATGTTGGTATAAACAAGGATTGATGAACTAACGTGATGAGATGATGATGCCTGGTATAAAAGAAGAAGGCTTGATGAATTAATAGAATGAGATTAGTGGATCGGAGGGTCACGTACCGACACATAGAATTAGTGGGACGGGTGTCACGAACGGAAACGTATGATGTAGGGGATCGGAGGGTCACGTACGACACATGATATTAGTGGGACGGTGCACGAACCGACAGTAGATGTTAGGGGATCGGAGTGTCACGTACTGACACAGTGCATTAGGCGATCGGAGTTGTCACGTTCCGACAATAGTAGTAGGGGATCGGAGTGTCACGTACAGAAACAAGAGGAATAAAGTAATGAATCTTGAAAGATACTAATATACTCAAATCTAAAGAAACATGTTTCCCCAAAAGAGTATGTGTGGAGGCTTGAGTCCTCATAGATATGATCGGTGAATATAAATGAGTTTATATTGGTTGCTATCCACATGTTAAGAATATAGTTGATTTTAGGGGTTAGCTGAGATATATTGCTTTCTATTTTGGTTGGCGATGAGGATCTATCAGTACTTGTGGTTGTACTGACCCCCCTACTTTTAGGTTTCGTCTTGTTTATTTTTGCGAGGCAGCAAACGTGCCGTCGTCTTTGTAACTCAAAACCGCAATTCTAGCCAGTCTCGTCACACAGATCGTCAGGGTGAAGCTAATGCGTCTAGCTTGGACGGATCGTCCTTTCTCAGGTCTTTATGCCTGAAGTTCGCATAGATAGCTTTTTTTATTTTAGCTTTTTAGGAATACTTTAGGTTTAGTCACTTGATCATAGACTTTTTTTGTTCTTGTGTGATGGGACTTCCAGATTTTGGGGAAATAATAGATGTTAATTTGTAGAAGTTATTGAATTGTCTTTTTTATGAGGTTCGTTTCCGCATTGCTTTATGTTATATTAAATTGAAATGGTAAAGGTGTAGATGGGTCGGTTCGCTCACATAGGGAGGGTTAACAGTTGTTGTGGGCAGTCGGGGACCGCGTTTGGGTCGTGACAATAATGATATATTTGAAATGTCAGGGCATTTAGCACTTCTGCTCACTTTTTTTCACGTTTTTCATCTCGGAGATTAGGACATGGAAGTGAAGGTGATGTAGCGAAAAATAGTTTGAAATCTATAGATGCTTTCAATGTAGTGGGAAAGCCCAATTAGTTAGGGAACACCCTTTTCTTGGAGAAAGAAAATCCAAATTGTATCACTGTACATATTAATCCGCTACAAGGATTCAAGCTTAGTTCTTGATATGAGAACCTATTATACCGAGTATACAGATCGTCTAAGTTAATTTACCAATTAAAAGTCTTCCATTTTGCAACAATTTATTATAGTCTCATTGTCATTATGGAAAATGATAATAGTTTAGGTACCTTCCCTCGTCCAGCTGCAAACTTACTAGAGGATATTTTGACTGTGTCTCATGAAGATATCAATTTTCTTCAACAATCTTAACATTTATTAAATTATACTGGTTTTCTCTAAGTAGTACATATGCATTTTTCATTGAATGACTGAGACATGTAGAATGATAAAGATAATAAAACAAAATCCCCTACACTTTGAAGTGTTCGCTCTGGCATGAATTTAACTATCTTTTACGTGTAGCCTGGACAAACGTTGTGTCCTTTTGTAATTTGGGCTTATATTATTTTCAACATTTGTAGCTGCTTTAAAGGCACATGTGTAAAAATGTGTGATATCCAATTAACTCTAATTTGGTAACATTCTTCGGCCACAACCAGAAAAGCGTGGCACTAAATTCAAAAAGTGTCGCCTTTATCAAAATGCCACACTTTGGCATAGGTTAGGAAAACACTTCTGTGTATGGGTGTTAGAGGCCTAAAATTCGTTGGTAGTTGGACACCACATCAAGTTACAATCACCCTTCATTATAGAGCTTCTGTTTAATATTCCGACAAGTCATGATTATAAAGATTGAGCATGAATTTATTTGATGAACCTATCTCTTACATACACTGTTTCTACATCTATAAATAAAGTCTTTAATCTTATTGTGATTGCAAGTCGGAGAGTCAACATGCGTCATAGACCAACGTCCTCCCAGACGTCCGAAAAACTCTAGCTAAGATTGATTTAGTTGACGTCCCTATGTTTAGCAAAGTGTACTTGGCTTTAATGGTTAAATTATTGGTACGTTTCATTCCAAAAGTAGCCCTGTCTCGCAGATGCCAGAGTCATGCCATCGAGGTCACAACGACTCAACATAGAAAATAAATCTGTAACTTTAATACCGCGCTAACCTACGACCCACCCAGTTTTGTCATTTAGACCCAGGTTCATCGACAAATCATATTGTTTAAACAATTTGACCCTTTAAAAACGACCACACATTAAACTGATGGGTTTTAGGTCCATTTAGATGGTGAGGTGATTATTTGATATTGTTCACGCTCCGTTTTATGTTTATTTACAATCCAAAGAAGGATTGCAAATTAGAACCCAAATCATCTCACTTTTCTACTCTTATTTTATATTCCTACATTCCTTGATTTCTTTACGATTTCACTTCATTTAATTGTGACTTACATCTTAACTAGTTATCAGTTTATTGCACCATTGGAAGTCTTTCCTTAAGAGGGTCTTTAAAAGTTGATTACTAAATGTACTATCCAATTCCAACAGGGTTTTTAGTCCATTCTAATGGGTGTTTATGTTTCTCCCCAACATTAAATTGGTAATAAACATTTTGATTGCCTATGAAAGACTAAGTGTTATCTCTGATTTTGTTTAATTGATTTTCAATCTTATTCAATTTACATCGCACAAATCATTGTTATACTATCCCCCCAATTTGTACTCTAAATCTTTCATATTTCTTATAACTGACTGGCGTATTCGTTCGAATGTATTGGTTAACTGACTTTTCTTACCTATTATAATTCATTTCCATTGAGACCTATGGTTAGTCTTGTAGGGATTGGATCTATTTCTTGACGACTCATGAAACCCCTCGGCACCTTACGCTTTGTTTCTTTTTTAATGTGACTAGAGGTATGTTCGGGAGAGGTGGTGATCCCACATTGATCTTTTTATATTATTGTGTTCACACCTCTTTGTGCTGATTTTCCCCCCCTTTTGGGTTCGATTTGGATGATTTGTACTGAACACCACTTCGCTTCTCCTGGCTTGTGACACGGAGAGTGGGGTCCCGTTTTTTGTTTTTCGATCTCCACCCCATTACTTGTTATTTAATTTATTATTATCCACCCGTGTGAGCGATATCACGCTATAATTCGAACCCTTTACCATGTGTCTTGAGATTTCTATAGGTTGGTAGACGTTAAATGGACATCTTGAATTATGACTGGTGAGTTGTTTGCTAACACTGGTTGATGTTACCTACACGGATTGGCGTGATCACATTACCCAATCTTACCCCTTTATAGGATGTGCCGTGTAATAGGTGCACACTCTTTCTACCATTTACCGGTTATTAACATTATTAATGCAAAGGATACTACGTTCTATTGTTACATTCCATTAGATAAACTTTAGTTTTTGATTTATGAGTACATATGACCGATTTCATTTTTGTACCCTATGATCTAAATTTAACCTATATGATGATTAATAAAGTCTTTGGATACCATTTAAAAGGGGACTCTTGCTTAGTTATCTCGATTGAATTGGTAAGTGAGATAGGACACCCTTCCCCCCTAATACCGGAGGTAGGTAGTCGGTTCCTTTCTACCCACCTCGTCCTCGAGGGTTTATAGCATCATCGTCCCACAACGATCAGAGTAGTGAGTTGTCAATGACATGTACGCCGAGCTCCATAAAACGATGGTTGCCACCATAGGATATACTGGCATTGATCCACCTGGTGCATTATTCATGTTTTGTACTTTACTTTGTTAGTAGACCACCTTCCATCGGTGTAAGGTTTTACCACCCAGATTCCACACTTAGATCTTCTGGTCTATGTTATTTAAGTTAATTTTTCTCAAATATTTAAAAAGACGGCTTAATTTCCCCCATGTAAACCATGATTGAAATGTTCGCGACACTAACAGGTTCATCCTTTAGCTTAAGTGGGTGCGTGTAGGGGACCTTCTACAATATGTCTCCTGACTCCAATTCTTCCCGTTTGGCTTGAGGGAAGCGTTAAGAGGTGGTTGTGATTCTCATTGAACCCTCTATGAATCTTATAAAAGAATCCTATTATCTATATGTTTACTTTACATGTTATTGATCTTATGTGATATTAGTTTCAGTTATGAATATAGTGTTGATCTATATTGGTAAAGAATGAGGAGGATTACTCTTGATTCTACATTATGTGAAGTTAGGCATTATTATAGTTCTTTGTTTGATTTACTTTATTTAGTAAGGTTATGTGACTTTACTAGGTCATTACACTTGTAGTCTTAATTATGGGTTATGGTTAAGGTTTGATTTCATATATGATGTATTCGAACTACTTATATACTTTTTACTCTCCCTTTACCCTCCCCTCGTGAACCTAATAACTTGATGATATTGGTTCTTGTGTTTATATGGAATGACGTTTAAGAGTTCTCGTGCCATTGCACATACTATGGTTTTGTATTAGTATCAGGTTTTAAAAGTAAAGAGATGCTTGAACACAATGTCAGGATAGAATTACCTTCTATGCTTTGCATATGTGACCATACTTAGTACAAGTGATGTGATAACCCCATTTCACCCTCCGTGTGAAACATTTTAGTTTAAGTTCTTTGAATGAACTGTGTGAAATATTCACAAATGAAGACTTGGATTATCATTCTCAATGTTGGCTGGCCTATAAACCACATCGAGGAACACATGGGAAATTCTCGGATTTGGATATTGATTAGTCTTAAAGAAATTTGTTCATTCTTTTTCATATTAGTACTAATATTTTTATAACCTATACATGGCTTTTTATATGTTTTAAGTATGGGCTATCTCCATTCGTATAATCCTGTTTAGATGGTTATGATATGAGACATCTATGTTAAGGACTATTCAGATATCAGATATATATATATTATTATATATATATATATATCATACAACAAAAACACACTATCTATATTGTATAGTTATATATGTATGTATATATATGTATTATATATATATATAAAAATATGTGTGTGTGTGTTTCCGCGCACAAACACAGTAAGAAGACTTAAGTAATATTCTCATACAAGGGTCTATGTAGATTAAATATGAATATATTATGTGTATGTGAGAGGTCTATGTTAACTCAAATGTAGAAGAAGATGAAATGTTTTAAATTTTCTAGCTTTTTACACTATGAATGTAATGATGTAAATTCAGAAGCTAGTCTTAGTCCTCGATGAGTACGACGGCGCTGGTTAAATTTTGGGGTGCTCTCTTGAGGTGGCAAACATGGTATCAAAGTATGATGTTAAATATCATTAGAGTCAATGTCTCATCTAACCACATCTATGTAGATTATTATTCATAATTTAAAAGTGCGCCATACTTATTAATAGGAAACTATAGGATGCTTAGAAAATTCTAATTTTCTTGGAAATCCAACATCGTGCCTCTAGAGTCTATTTTGTGTGTGCTTTCACCCAAAATTTGTATCATGGCTATACGTTTGAACACTTGAAGGGCAACCGCACGAAGACTTGATGAAATATTGCTAATTCTTGAGTTCCTCTTGATGGGAATCAAATCCCTCCTCTTGAAGAAGTTGCTAATGATGATCAGCTCCGGCTAATCCTCCAACCATAACGGATGCGGGCATAGAGGCATCCTTTCCACAAATGTACCAAGCCAATAATATTCAAGCACAAGACATCAATACTCAAGATTAAGCCATGAAAACCCAACCTAACCGGGATATGGTACTCTGAGGAAACCAAAATATAAGAATGATGTCCTCTTGCTTCACGGATTTCACAAGCATGAATCCCCCTACATTCTATGGGTCCAAAGTGGATGAAGACCCCCAAGAGTTCATTGATGAAGTCTACAAAACCCCATATTCTATGGGGTTGAACACTAGTGAAAATGCAGATTTAGCCACCTATCAACTCATGGACGTGGCCCTAACATGATACACTCAATAAAGAAACAATAGTCCTTTTACGGAGTGGTCCGGTGACATGGGATATTTTAGAGAAGGCTTTTCTAGATAAGTTCTTTCTATGATAGAATAGGGAAGATAAGGTTGAATAATTCATCAACCTTCATCAAAGAGGTATGATTGTAATTGAATACTCATTGATATTTACTAAGTTGTAAAAGTATGCTCCTCTTTGGTTTCCGACCTGAGGGATGAGATGAGCCACTTAGTGATGGGAGTTTCCAGTGACTTCAAAGAAGAATGTCGTTTGGCTATGCTACATGATAATATAAATATTTCTGTTCTCATGGTTCATGCTCAAAAAGTGGAGGAGAGAATGGTTAAGAGGAAGTAGAGATGCCAATATGGCAAAGTTATTTGATGGTGGTTTCTCAAAAAGTAGGGTTCACATACAATACAAGCCTAGGTTAAAACAAAGGTTTTATAATCAAGTTCCTTCAAAGATCCCTAAGTCTCGTGATGATAGGGTGCCTAACCCTAAGCCAAAAAAGTGAAGGGGTACTAGTTGACCAATCAAAAAGCTAAGTTGCGGAGAGTGTGGAAAGAAGCATTATGGTGATTGCCATAGTGGGATAGACAATTGTTTTAGTGGTTGTAAGATTTGCGACAAGGTAAAGGATTGTCCAAACTTAAAGTGTCAAAAAAGGTAGTGTACAAGCTCAAGCAAGTTGTTCGAACGTGGATCTTGCAAAAAAGAATCACTTTTATGCTCGCCACTCTAGGACTGAAGAAGAGACTTCGCCAGATGTGGTGACCATTCTGTTGAAAGTTTTCTCTATTTATGTATATGCTTTACTTTATCCTGGTGATACTTTATCATTTGTTACTCCTTCAGTAGATCGAAAGTATGATATTTTACCGATATTCTAAATGAACCTCTTATGGTAACTACCCTTTTAGGTGAGTTGGTGGATGGAACGAGGGTGTATAGAAACTATCCGATAATGTTGCCTAATAGAGTTACTCATGTTGAATTAGTAGAACATTATATGGTCAATTTTTTGATGTCATTTTGCGGATAGATTGATTGCATCATTCTTTGCTTCTATAGAGAGTAGAAAAAGATTTGTCAAGTTTCAAAATTAATTTTTTTAAGCGTGGAAGGGGGTAAATTCTCTTTAGAGGTCGTATTATCTCTTAGCTAAAGGCTTTTAAAATGATCTCAAAGATTTCGACTACGAAAATCCTCTCATTGAGATTGTCCCCGTGGAGAGATAATTTCTGAATATCATTAATAATGATCTTCCTGGAATACATCCCAAACGGGAAATTAATTTTTGTATTGACATGTTACCGGATACAAATCCCATTTCAATTCGTCCTTACAAAATGGCTCCAGTCGAATTTTAAGAGTTGAAAGCTCCACCCAAAGATTTACTAGACAAGGGTTTCATTCGTACTATTATTTCTCCATGGGTTGCTCCGTTATTTTTTGTGAAGAAGAAGGGAGGTCCCTTATAATATGCATTGATTATCGCCAACTCAATAAAATCACTATTAAAAACAAGTATCCTCTTCCTAGGATGGACGACTTGTTTGATCAACTCCAAGGGTCAAGATACATTTCTTAGATTGACTTGAGATCAAGGTATCACTAGCATAGGGTGATATGTGAGGATATACAAAAGACGACATTCCGCACTAGATATGGAAACTATGAGCTCTTAGTAATGTTCTTTGGTCTCACTAATACCCCGATAGTGTTTATGGACCTCGTGAATAAGATATTTTGAAGTTACATAGATTATTTTGTCATTGTCTTCATTGAATGCATCTCGGTATATTTCAAAAATAAGGCTGAACGCCTAAAGAATTTTAGGGTGGTGTAACAAGTGCTTAAAAACACCAATTATTTTCCAAGTATAGCAAATGTGCATTTTGGCTGAGGTCGGTGGCGTTTCTTAGTCATATATTCTCTATCGAAGGAGTTGACATTGATCCAAAAAAACCGAGGCGGTGAAAAATAGGCCAAGTCCATTGACTCCAAGCGACAGTAGCAGTTTCTTGGGTGTCGCAGGTTATTGTAGGAGGTTTTTGTATGGTTTTGCATCCATTTCATCTCCCTTGACCCAAAAGAGTGTGAAATTTTAGTGGTTGGACGAATGTGAAAGAAACTTCCAAATCTTGAAAGAGAGGCTTACCTTCACTCTTATATGGATTCTATTTGATGGTACTAAGGGCTTCGTTGTATATTGTGATCCATTACGAGTCGGATTAGGGTGTGTCTTATTCTACATGGGAAAATAGTAGCTTATTCTTGTAGACATCTTATGGTGTATGAGAAGAACTACCCAACTCATGATGTTGAGATAGAGGCTGTTGTTTTTTCTTTTAAAATATTGTCGCATTACATGTATCGTGTTTGTGTCTATGTGTATATCAACCACATGAGTCTTCAATATGTGTTTACTAAAAAGGAGTTGGATCTCGGTCATAGAAGGTTCTTGGAATTGTTGAAAAAGATTACGACATGAGTGTTCTCTGCCACCCCGACAATAACAATATGGTTGTGGATGCTATAAGTTGTATGCCCATGTAGATGAAACAAAGAAAGACCTAGTGAAAGATGTTCATAGGTTTGCTCGTTTGGGTGTTAGATTGGCAAATTCTACGAATAGTGGTTTTATTGTTCATCATAACTCTGAGTCATCTTTAGTGGTTGAGATGAATTCTAAACAATACCATGATCAACCATTGATGGAGTTGAAATAATTGGTTCTTGTTAAGTTTAATGAGTCATTCTCTTTAGGTGGGATGGTGCTTTGAATTATCAAGGAAGCTTATGTGTTTCAAATGTAGATGATTTGAGAAACCAGATTCTTAAAAATGCTCATGGGTCCCGTTATTCGATTCATTCGGGTACTAAAAAGATGTATCATGACCATAGAGAAGTGTTTTTGTGGGAATGCTTGAAATGGGACAGAGAACAATTTGTTGCAAAATGTTCCAATTGTCAACGAGGGAAAACCAAGCACCAAAATCCAATGAATTACTTCAAGAAATCCAAATTCCCACTTGGAACAGGGAACATATTAACTTGTATTTCGTGGTAGGGTTGCCTGGATATCAAAAGAAACATGACTCTATATTGGTATTTGTGGATAGGTCGACCAAATCAGCTCATTTTATTCCTATCAAATCCACTTAATCGGTGGAGGATTATGAAAAGATATTCATAAATGAGATTGTGTGTCGCTATGGTATTCCGTTATCTATCATATTGAATAGGTTTTAGTGAATACATATTGAAGACTCTTGTGATCGATGAACACATCAACATGTACCCTTAGATACAGTGTCTCTATATTTTTAGAGTAAATACTATGACAGGAAGCTCAATGTCATGAGTTGGGTAGTTTTTCTCATGTCGCTTGAATTTTCTAGAGGCATAGGCTATCATTTTCTATGTTTCATGAGGACACATCCTTTAAAAACTCTTGAGGAATCACAATAAACCACAAACCCTTCGGTACACTCCGGTAAGGTCAACACTAGAGCGGAGGTGAGTCTATCTCCCATTAATTGGAAGCTCTCTTCAGAATATTGGACAATTCAAACTTGGTATTCTTTTGGGATAAGGCCGTTAATTGAGTGTTATAGACAAAAATCCTTTAGCAATACTTCTATATTAACAGGCCGACCCTAGAAAACTTTGGGCTTCCGTAAGACTCAAAGGACTAGGAAAACTTTTGACAACTTTCGTCTTCCTCAAATCAATCTCTACCTCTTCACTAGAGACAATGTACTAAAGAAACCCAACTAATATCAACAAAAATTCACATTTACCAAACTTAGCAAAAAGTTTGTTATCCTTGACAACTTTCAAAACTATATTTAAGTGGCTCATATGATCATTTTCCTCCTAGCGTATCTAAAAATGTGATCAATAAAGTCAATTACAAACAAATAAAGATACTTTCTAAAAACTTTATTTATAAGGTTCATGAAAGTCGTTAAGGCATTGGTTAGACCAAACAACATGACTAGGAATTCAAACTGCCACTATCTTGTTCAAATCGTTGTTTTTGAAATATCAACCTCCCTCACTCTAAGTAGATCATAACCCGACCTCGAGTTAATATTTTTAAAAGTAAATCGCTCCTTGGAGTTGATCAACAAAGTCAACAATCCTAGGGAGGGGGTACTTATTCTTTACGATGACTTTGTTCAATTGAAGATTGTCGATACACATTCTCAAAGACCCATCCTTCTTCTTCGCAAACTATATTGGGGATCCCCATGGAAATATACTTTGTCGAACAAAACCTTATCTAGAAAATCCATGAGTTTATCGTTTTGTTTTTTTTAACTTGGATAGGGCAATCAGATAAGAATGGACTGAAATAGGTTTGTCTATACGACAATGAGTCTATGCCGAAATCAATTTCCCATTAGAGAGGGATTCTGGGCAAGTCATTGGGAATGACTCTCATAAATTTTCTTGCTATGGGTACAGACTCCATGGGAGAGATACAACCATTTGCAGTCAACATGCAAGCTTTTTTACATGAAGTTAACTTAACCCTAGGATTTTAATTTTCTCCCTTCTACAAAAAACTGTTATTTGACTACCCTTGTCCAACTATTAATAGTGGAAAAGAAAATATGAAAACAGTACATTTCTAATATAACATAAAAATCTATCATGTCAAGTTCATTCAAGTCAACAAACATAACTCTATTGGGGAAGGAAATAGGAAGACCCTTGTAGAATCTTTTTACAACCGCAGAATCACCCACTAGGGTAGAAACGAAGAAGGGTTCACAAATAACAATGTACCACCGAAATCTAACAATGCATTTACATTAAAGGAAAATAATTGTAACATACTGGCGACCACATCCTGAGAGCTCTCTTCATCACTTAGGTATTGGAGTGCATAAAAGTGGTTCTTTTTAGCGGCATCCATACTTGGGGAATTTTCTTGGGCTTGAGAATTTTTCATTCTTTAAGGTTTGATCAGTGAATAATTTCTTATCATGTGACAACTCTTGCCAGAATAATAGAAATTGACCCAGTAACCAAGGAAATTTCGATCATTTTTTCTATCACATTTTGTACAAAGAGGCTTCTCAACATAAGAGCCACCATCTTTGCCCTATTCGGTCTTCGGACTAGTTACCATACCATTGTTGACCATTTGAGTATTAGGAAGGCCTTGATTGGAAGACATCTTCTTGAACCATGGTTTGTCTTGAACCTCAACTCATGTCTTTGAAGAATTCTCATCTTTGGTCCTTACCTTCTTCAACTCCCTTTAAACTATCTTAAGCTTCTGCTCCTTAATTTATTCGACAGAAGCATTACACGAGAAATATCCATGATTGGAATCAACATATCCGACTTACATTCATTAACCACTAGGTTGGATATCCCTATAACAAATTTATTAATTTATCTCTAGAATCAGCAATCATAGTAGGATCATGCTTTGATAGTTGAGTGAACATAAGTCTATACTCCTTCACGCCCATACACCCTTGACGTAGATTGACGAATTCTTGCATTTTTCTCTCCCTTAGTTCCAAGGAAAAGAAGTTATCAATGAAGGTTGTCTTGAAAGCTCCCCATGTAATCCGACATTATCTAACCTGCCTCATATCCTTCCATTTAACATACCACACTTCAGCCACACCTTTGAGTTTGTAGGCGGCTAGTTCCACGTTTTCCTGAGAAGAGACACCCATAGGATCAAGAACTTTGAAAACTTCATCTATGAACCCTTGTGGGTCCTCCTCCATGGTAGAACCATACAAAGTACGGGGATTCATTCTTCTAGAATCCTTAATCCTTGAAGCGGTTTTATTAGCGTAAGGGTTCACTTGCACCGTTGTTTCCCTAGCAACATGGCTAGCCAACACTGAAACAAAGTTGGTTACGATTCAAAGTACCCCCTAGGCGTAACCAGCGTCCTTATCTTGGAAGAGGACTTAGACAAGAGTTTATCATTCTCTATAGCATATCATAGGTAATGAAAATGTGGAATGTTTATAACTTTACGTAGGGAAGTGTACTTAGATTTCTGGCGTATTATATGGAGTTAACATAGACTCATCGCTATGAAGTTACAGAGACTTCTCTTTTAGCATAATAAAATAATATAAGACTCTAAAGTCTCATGTCACATATAAACCATCTACAAGAGTACAAATGTTTTGACATAGACAATACAAAAACAATACGTCATCGATGGAGTGGAACATGGTAACATCCCCGAACATAAGGAATCTTCAATAACTTGGGGAAATATCCATGTCATCCACACAAATTGTCACGAACTCTTCGATGACCTTAACGAAAAATGTTTGGGAAAAAAGGAAGAAATATTGGTTAGTACATCACACTTACTAATGGCTCCTATGCACACAAATAAGTAATGCATGAGAAAGGGACATTTAAGCCAAAATCATACTTTCTATCAATTTAACTCAACATGCACATATAGTAAGCATAGTAAGTCAATTTAACATAATAGCAACACAACTTGTAGACCACCTATATAATACTTGTGCAATGCCAAGGATAGAACCCCAAAACCCAATCCAAAGCTAAAAATAACATTAAGCAACCAACTTCATACTTACAACATAGTTTTTAATTCATCATGATATTCTTAATACATCAATACTACTCATAACATATCGACATAATCATAATTGTAATTATAGTGATAACGGGACACTACTAAACCATCCCTTAGGATTCCACAAGTGCAATATGCAAGAAGAGTGTCATACCCTCCCTTATACCATGAAGAAATGTTCAAGACAATCCTCTTATGATTTCATACATTGAACTTGATCATATAATTTTGTATTAGGTAAAAAACTACAATAACCGACATTAGACCATGTGAGCAACATGGAATCTAGTGTTCTACTCCCACACCGAAAGAGAGGGTTAACATTTTTCTAAGGTGTAACCTTTCGTACATATCTATCTAGGTTTATCCACTACGCTTGAGTCTTGGGTAAACAATATTTTTACTAGAAACTCAACTTACTAGATGTGGAGGTTTCCATATCTTGACAAAACACATATCTTGGGAATTCGGACTTACTAAATGTGAAGAAGCCCATGTAGGATGCTCGACTTAATCAACGTGAGACCTCCATCCCTTTTACATACCCTTTTAGTGCTAAGCATTTATTCCCTTTAGTAATAATTTTATTTCGTCACACAAATTCTTATTGGTATCTTTTATACAACTATGTAAACATCTTATCATACTAGCTCATAAGTTATCAAAAGTGAGAACAATCCTATCTCATTAGACAAAAATTCATATATGAGTAAACCTCTCACTTAACAGTTTATTATAATCATGAGAAGCTACTTTCAATAATACAATATTTGTATCATAACATGCACATTAATAATTCATAAGTTGTGGTTTACATAGGTATCACTCTTACTAATCATTTATACATATCGAGTTTATTACACTCCTGGCATAGGTTGCTTCTTAGGCTTGTCGTTTAAGCAACATAAGATACATAGGAATTAGTTTAATGCACATAAACGAACAATATCATCATAATATCACATTAGCATTACATGTTCAATAAGTCATAAAATGAACATACAAGACCCTTACCAATAATTTCATCCCAAGCCTACAAGTGCAATGTTCATGTGAAATCCCATAACCCCACACAATTAAGTAAACAAGGTTAGAGATCATAAGTAATCCCTAGCTTCATAATATATATCATCATAGGTAGTCATCACCAACTATAGAAATTTAGACCACTACTATGTCCATGAATGTAACCAACATCATATAAGAGTAACATAATATAAAGTCAACATGATACAATTCATGATATCATAATACATAATAACATAACAAAAACCTCCTAGGACTTCTCTTAAGGATAACCTGTGCAATGTATAGAAAAAAACCCATACATCTGCACACACTAAGTCAAACCCGTTAAGTCACCCTAGTTAGTGTTCAGTTTATTACATTATTTTACTTTGGGGAACAATTGTCTTAACCGACATAGACCACATGAGCTAAATGTGTAATCATGTGTCATGAAACCTCAACTGAAATAAGGTGGACTACTAGCCACGGTATTACCAAAAAATGAACATAACATGCTAGGTTGATACACTAGCTAGTATTCTTATGAGGACAACATAGTTCATGAACTATGAGACATACTTGAGACCCTCTTTATGAATCATGGCATTGTAATCTCTCTCTCATGAGAACCATTGTTAACTTACCTTCCAATATTAGGAAGGGACGCCTCTTATAACTTGTCCACTCGTTGCTAATCTAAAGTCCCTTTATGAAATGTCATTAAGTGTCACAACCGGGGAGCAACCCCTAAAAGTAACATGGCATACATGACCTCTGCGAGGTCTTATACAAGCCTTAGACAAGTTTTATTGCATAATCGTAATAAAAATAAAGTAAAATTTAAAACATTTGATAGCACATCATATGCTAGATTCATCAATTCTCATATGCATAATATATCATAAGTACATAATTACACTCTAAATGTCATTTCCAATTTAAGACACAACTTAAAAGAATAGAATAGGGACACGACCCTTAATAATATACAATATAATATAACTATTATATCATTTTAAAGAATCATCTTGACATAGGCATCCCTTGTATCATAAGGGTTCCTTTACTTGTTATATTTATCCAAGATATTCTTTCTAGGAGACATACTCTATCAATCAAAAACAACACTTTGTATAAGAATATTGAGAAGAATGGGTTTAGTAAAACAATACACTATGTATGGTAACCATGCATTTAAAGAGTACATTACATTTGAAATCATGCAATATGTCTTTTTAGTAAGCTTCATGAACATAGGCACATTTAAGCCCAATATAGTTTGCATATACCATATAGACAAGGACAATACTCATAATAGCACATAAAATAACTTATCATAATTTGAGACATATTCAATACATATAATGTAGTACATTTTTTTAAAATCATAACCTCTTTACTTAAGAAACCATCGAGTTTTCTTAGTAAAATTTCTCACCTTGAGGTAACCTTACAATATTATAGAATAGATATTCTTGATAAACATAACCACATACATCCACAAGTTACAAGCACTCCATAGACCATCAGCTAAGAAAACTCCTAATTTTTATGTAGACCATCACCTAAGAAAACTCCTAATTCACTCTAGTTCCATGTGTAGGTAGAATACCATAATACTACTTCGATCAAGTTTTCCTAAGATGGCACCCTAGCCTAGGCATAACATACTTATAAATGTCAGAGACTTTATTCAGAAACTGTAGTGTCAAATACTCCGCAAAGTCCTTTCTAAAGCTAATATTGAACCGGGAACAGGGGAACATGACAGTTTAGGAGTTGTAACACTATTTTAAGGTCAAATATAATTTATATAAGTCATTTATGATGTTTTAGAATCAAAATGCTAAAAACCATCCATGACGTCTGGAAACTAGTCCAAAGGTGCTAGTGTGCCTTAGTAAATTTGACAATGTTTTAATAGTCAGAAACCCCCAATTAAATGTGGGAAAAAGGATAACACGCGATTAGACTTGGTTATGTCGACGACATTCGAGGTACGACTCCAATTAACAACCAAAGGTCTTTTGAGCCCGAGGAGCAGGACATTGGATTTTGGCAAAAAACTTCCAAATGGACAGTGGCTACCAACAATGCCAGTCGATGGGGCCGGACACTCTATTGGGACGACGAGGGAACACCCTGGTCCTCTCCCCCACCGGGACAGGCTACCATTGAAGGGGCGTCGATGGCCACCGTCGTTGGATATGTAGACATTTTGGCAAAAGGTCCATCTGGACCAGTCTCTTACTAAAACGAGGGAAAAGAAAAAAGCGCAGGGGTGGGAAACAAGGTAGGGAGAAGGAAGGTGACGAAAAGTAGGTGGGCCCTAGGCGTCTCGTAGACAGTAATCATTTTTGCTGTCACATTTTGGGTTAGTCCAAATAATTAATTAGGGGGTGAGTGAATGAGGTAGAGGTTTTTTTTTTTTTTTTTTTGGTTTGATTTTGGGGAGATAGGTCTGAATTATGTCTATTAATGACTTATGAAAAGACCCAATGCCTAATGTGAAAGAGGAATAAAAAAACGAATCCAGCCACCAACCACCCCCCAACCCCTCCACCCACCTTCCCCCTCCACCCCTTTCCCACCCCTCTACCAAAACTCCCACTCACACACCCGAACACCCACGCACATACACCTCCCCATAAACTCTCACCTCGCCACACCTCACCCCCCCGCACCTCCCCATAATTCCCAAAACCCTGTAGAGAAGTCAAAACATTGGATTCTAAATTTCAGATTTGGTTTAGAGACAGAATGTGTTGCGTCTGACCAAACCAATGATAATTGGATCTTGGTCGACCAAGTCCACGACAGGGAGACACTTCACCTTAGGGCATTTCCATGCTGTCTTAGGCAGTTTACTTGACCAAATTTAAGGTCCCTTCGTGGACCCCTAAGGCGATCCATGTTGGGTCATACCTAGATATTTTTACCATATATACATTAGTTTACCTTCTTAAAGTTATTCTACATGTTTTAGACTTCATACAAGAACTCAAATGCCATCACGAAATGTAATGACGTTTTACTAGTTAAAGTGCACTAGCTTCCGTACATCATGGACGTTTCTTGACGTATTTACGATAGCACCGTCCCGAACGAGTTTGGTAAAGGCATCAGTTAGACTTAGAATATGTAACCGAAGGTGCATAGTAAAGCCGACAGTGATGTGGGAGCCTTACGAGGGCACCCGGGAGGAAAGCCGGGGGGGGGGGAGGGGGGGGAGGGGGACCCGAGAAAGCGGAGGGCGAACGAGGGAGGGGGAGGAGGACAGAGGGGAATTCATATGACATTTCTAAATATTCAAAACACTGAAGGACATTTACTAGTTGAACTAGCACTAATTTCTTGATGTCATTGTCGTTTCTTAACGCTTTCAGTCCTCCCATAGTACTTCCTAAAAAAAGCGGACTCAAGCGATGGGAACTCAAGGATTCACTATTTTTTACTTCGAACTCGTGGAATCATAAAATAAGGTATGGGGATGATTATTAATGGATTTAGTTTCTCCATGAAGCCCTTTACAACTTCATTTAAGCGAAGGTTATTGTGGAAAAAAATTAGGGCTTGTGATCGCGCCATGGTTCACTCAAAAACTGTTTTGCTTTTGTTATGTGTCGTACATTATGAATGTGATTTCTATTTAGAAAAACATCCAAGAATGCATGTGCACCCTATGACCTAATTTCATGAATCTTAATGGACGATTAGTAGATAGAAACATGATGTATTGTATTTTGATTATCATCTAGTCATAGAATATTTTTTTAAGCATATTGTAATGTATATGGGGATATTATTGTACCGAATTCCTGTGCTTGTAAACAAGATAAATATTAAGGTTAGTATATATGTTGAAGAATTTATTATGAACATTGAGTAGCTTGCAAAGTAGACTTATGAAAGGATTAAAGAAAGGTATTAATGGGCGATTTCCACACTCTAAAATCTTACAGATTTTGTTGCATAAATTATGTGGGATGAAACAAATCTTTGTGTTGATTTAAAGAAGGTGATTTTATTAAAAACACCATGATTTTTATTGTGCAATGTACTACTCGTATGTGTATGTTGTTTCTAGGATGAAAGTTTATCCTCACCTAATGAATATAAGATCTATATCTTGAATTGTATTGAATGAAGATGGAAAACTCTTCACACTTGTAGATAGAATTAAAAAGACTAATGCTATTAAGTTTATAAAGTATGCTAAGCACCAAGAGGATATGACCAATGAGGAAAAGACCATTCTGTTAATGCAAGAGGTTAGGTCATCCTAGAGATAGTCATGCGAAGGGGACTCCTCCATTAATGCAATAGGTAAAGTCCCTAGTAATAATGTCCCTATCAAAAAACTATGTGCCCCCGTAGAACTTAGGTAGTGGATCCACATAGTAGCTAGTATGTTGGATCTACCTTTTAAATTACAACACCCTTTTTTCGGTGAAGGACCTTATAAAAATGGATTACATGTAAGCTCTCATGGTCTACGACAATTATGGTTTACTTTCCATGAATAATGAAGTAATTAAAGAAGTCAGAACTGTTTTATGAAATCCTTATGAGTTTACTAAGAAGAAGTAGGCGTATGGACTTCACATTGACATTTACTAGTAGTCTTAGAAGGGTGTTGGTGGTGGTTCTTTGTAGTTTTGAAATGATAATAAGCACATGTATGTTGAATGTATTATATTTATAATGAAAATATGCTTATATAAAAATATTGTTCATGATGTATGTGTTTCACTTATGATTATGAAATGTGATAGATTGAATAAGGGAAATGTGTGTGTGTGTCCCAAGGTAGGTTCTAATAGATAGTTGGTTACTTTACATTGCACCAGTTAATCTTAGAATCTGCCAAGGTCATAACTTCTTTATTGTTCGACATTGTTGGGGTATTGCCTTATGGTTCGTGTTTGTAATGTTAAAAGATTACAAAAACTTCATAAATGCGTACTTTCATATGCAATGTCTCATTCACATGTTTTAAAGGTTTTTATGCACTTCTCCATACTTAGTATATTATTTGTAATAACCCCTTCCTCCATTTATATTATGACTATATGTTCCTGCTAGTTTATTGCTCCTACATCCTTGAAGAAAGCTTGGACTTTTTATATCCCAGATTTGTGGTAGGTCCTCAAAGATCCGAGGACAAATGCACTCGATGCAACATTATGATTTCTCTATTGATTTAATAGACTTAGTAATCTTTAAAAATATACTTTTGTTCTAAAAGACTATTATGTATAAAGAGAAAAGGACCCTATTTGAAAACTTTATGTTGAACTAGTATTAATGGATTGTGTTTGTGTGACAATGGTATTAGATTCTTACTATTTTGTTTATCACAAAATTAATGTTTGAGAATTTTATTGCTGAAAAAGATGCCTCAATTCTAGGAGGTAGAGAAAGTGGAAGAGGAACCCCTTCATGTCGTTTTTAGTCACAGATGATTATTATGATAAGGGCAATTATTAGAGATACTTAGCAGGTTGATTCATGGTCAACCCCATTCGTGCCCGCGGTAACGTCAAGGGGTACATCTCCGATCGTTAAGAAAGTGGCACAGTCCCCATTGAACTAAGAGTAATATTTATTACTATAAATACTTCTTGTTTAGGAATCAATTGTCACAATCGAAAAACACCCGTATAAGTAACACAACGTACTTGACCTCTCGAATGTCTTGTGCATAACACTTACGTTTTATTCATCATCCAGGTATGAAAAGTAGTGCAGAATTACAAATACTTATAATAATAACGAAAACTCTTTTATAAAACTTAAGAAACGAAGTGTCATCATCAAAAGCCATCTTAGAGATATCATATAACCATAAGGTCAAGACCCTTACATAGAAAACAAATTCATGTCTAATACAAAGTCTTTAATAGAAAGAAAACTAAACATAACATCCACATTCTCAAACATATGAAGACGTACCAAGACAATTGAGAGAACAATATTTTTACTAGGCTTCAACTCTAAGATCCTCACTTTCTTCCACCTATACATGTAGAAATGGAGAAGAATATGGAGTTAGTAAAAATAATGCACTAAGTATGGCAATATGCAAAACCATGCTATAAAGAGGATATTTTAATTGAAATATCCTTTTCATGCTATTTTGATAAAAACCTCAAGAAATAAGTATACAAGAAATCATACAAGTCATCGTCAACAAATAAGATAATACTTCCATAATTCTCAACATACAACATTTTCATTAAGTAACCCATTAGTAATTTAGACCCTCTATCGAAGGTTATCCTAAGAGCCACCTAGGTAAAGTATGAAGAGACCGCCCAACAACCTCTTCAATACACACCTAAGCGATCCTTAAGAATACATAAGATAAGGATATTTCATATAAACTTAACAAGTTAACCTTCATTACTAGATGAAACGTTCATGTATTTATGAACTTAATATAAAGACCATCCTCTAAAAAACATTAAGTTATACTAGAACAATGTTAAAGTAGAATCCCAAACTACTATTCAAACTTAGTGCTCCTAAGGAATCACCGTAGACTAGGCAAATAAAATTCAATAATATACATAGACTTCATCAAGATTAGACACAATATCAACATGATTCAAACACATACGACAAAAAGTCAGTTGACTTTATTGACATTATATAGTAACAACTTCGCTCATCTGCATAACAAAGGCAAACAAAGACTCAATCAAAACGTCTACTTTTTCAGTACATAGATGGAGTCTCATTCCACCACCTACCCTATGTATTACACCCTTAGGAAGACCTAGTTCATTAGATTGATTTGTGGGGACTAGATTTAACATACATAGACAATGAGAGCTTTCCATGGAATCCTGGTGTAAACCATGAGGGATCCCCACTCGCCTATGATAGGATTATTATTTTAGCCTTTACATGGTATATCAACAGTTAGTCTTATGTAGGTGAATTGTTAAGGGATAAGGAGATGCTTCTAAAGTACTACATATCAACTAACGTAGAGTATCACGCCAATGCTAAATCTTCTTGGGGCTAAGCATAAATCTCCATGGATTGTAGACATTCATTACATTACATTCATTAGCTATAGGTTAAGAGATTGTTGCTAAGTATTACATCACAACACACAAAAAGTACTCATCTCTAGAGGATACTTTTTGATACTACATCTCATTTCACGAAGACTATCCAACAACCAACTTATTATTTATTCATTGGAAAGCTCTTAGGAATAGTGAAGTTTCTACGAGATACTACATCTCAACTCACAAAAATGTCCTTCGAAAATTTCCCTTTTTCATTCATAAGAAATGTAAAGAGAAAAGAATTTAATCTCTCATTTATTACATTTTTATGAGATTCATGAGATTCATTCATTGTGTGTGTGATTATATGTGAGAAATCCTTTCACATAACCACCATAATTCATACAAGTGACTTCTTAACATGAGTGTACTACATTCAACATAAGCCACACACAATTATACTTTACATTCACATTATACTTCAATTATTCATAGAGGCTTCAAGGTACACATTCGTAACATCATAAGACATCTCTATACATATACTTAATTACATCACTTTATTTCACATTAAATGTCTTTAAGGCCATAATAAAAATCCACATATAGATTTCAGCAGATAAATGTAATTAAACACTCAAATTGAAACGTAGCTTTAAAGAGACAAAAGACAATTGAAGAAGCACAAAGAACATTTAGGTCAACATACCCGTCATCCAAAGCTTGACGTTCTTTTGTCACCAATAAGTCACAATATTAGGCATTATTTATAAAGTTAGATGAAATATTTACATATAGTAATAATAATTATCAACTGTATAGTTCAATCACACATTCATCAAACCCATTTCATAAGTATAAATTAGAGAATTTTGAAGATCATGTATTCATGGAATTTTTTCCATGTTACACTCTGAAAGTCAAAAACTAAATCTAGAGCCTTAGTGTCTAAAATTGGTAACACCTTTTTAAGGTAAAAAATCATGTTAATAAGTTATATAAGATTTTTAGAGTAAAAACATCAAATAACATCCACGATGTCTAAATACTAGTGCAAAAGGTGCTAGTGTGCCTTAGCCTATTTCACAGTGTTTTAGGAGTAAGAATTTGATAACATTTGGTGAAAAGGTGTCAACACATATCAATGTAGTTTTAGCTTCAACACTACTAGGGACGACTCCACAAGGACCACCATACAGGTCCTTGGATAGAACCCTTTCTTTTTTATCGAAACCTGCCAAATGAGGTAGTTCAGGTAGTAGCTATATATGCTTGCCATATACAGGGCGTAGGTAGAACAAGGGGCATCGATTCTTGCGTCATTGGAAACTTCAACATTTTCACGAAAGGTCAAAAGTGACAACTCTCTTTTGCGAACTAATAATTGCACGACAATGGGGGGAACAAGCGTCAACTGACCTATGACCCGTAGGTCGGGGTCTCGTTGGCCAGCATGTAATTCTATTGTTTTTTTATAGAGTTAATTTAACTAAGTTAGTTAGTTAGGGGTTTAAGTAGTGATTACGGGATTGTTAATTAGGGTAGTTTATCAAGTAGTTTATCGACTATATAAACTACCCTAAGCCTAATCTAAGCTTAACACCCCACATTTTCCAAAACAAAATTCCTCTTCCTTCTCTCTACTTTTTCTCTGCCAAAAAAGAACTCCATTTAAGGACTAGGTCAAAGTAATTAGGTCAGCAATAAGACTAGTTTTATCAATCAATCTACAACAAATCACAAGGTACGGGAACACTTCACCATTGGTGTAACGACCCAAAGTACACCCTAGTTGTTACCGGCGGCGGAGTCCTAGAAGAGGACTAACTAAAGCCTCTAAGCATTGTCATCACTTATGATAGGTCAAAAGTATGGAAAAATAAAAAACAATCAATTTATATTTCGTATAGCAGAGGGTTTATGTCACGCATCGAGAGTTACAACCTAGAAACTAGGGCACTCTTGAGTCCTGACGGCTCCCCCAACCCCCCTCAAACACACCCCCCCCCCCCCCCCCCCCCCCCCACCGCGTGCTGCCTGTACTTGACTCTCGCGAGATCTTATACAAGCCCCTTCCATATCTTCATTCTTATTATAAATTAGGATGAAAAGATAGTGCGAAATTAATAATTTCACAACATTGAATATACTTCTAAAAAATCTCTTTGATTAAAGACCATAGTGATTAGTACTCAAGTCTCATGTCATCAGATCTTAGACTAAAAATACACTTTGAACATGGCGCATATGATAGAAATATAGAACTGCTAAGTCTATAACAATACTTCATTAAAAGAAATCAAAGACATCTATGTACTCGAGTTAAATAGGGACATACTTTAAAATTACTTTGAAGATACTATAATCCAGTCTTTACTCCCAAAAGAACCTTCACCTATGAAACACTTTATAGATAGATAAAATTATGGAATTATTACAAGCACGTCTACTATGTATGGAATAATGCATAAAAATCATAAAAATGAACATTTAATGGAAATATGCTCATTTTTATTAAAAATCATAGTGTACGAAGAAGAAGAACGTTTAACACCTTCAAAAAACATAAGATAACATTTAAATTTTTTATCACATTTCAAGAAACATCATTGTTAACTATGTCACTGTTACAATAAACTAATTCAGTGTTACAGTAAAGTCCTTCAACTTCATATTGCATAATTTCTTGTATGCAAACGTCTCACTAAAATTTATCCTAAGACTCACATAAGTAAGACAAAGAGAGATTACCCATACACCCTCTCTAGGAACTTAATCAACCAACTATCCTAAATCAAGTCATTCTTAAGACTTATCTAGGCATGATATGAAGTTACCATTCTTATGACCCCTTCAAACGTTAACTAGACAACCATTAATTACCCTAGATAAGTACTTATTTAATTAATATTTTTCGTAACATAAGTCATAACATTTATTAGTTCATTTAAATGATATTCAGCACATATGGACATTCAAGTAATTGTCTTCGCGAATACCTAGAGACTCACTTACTAACATCTTCAAAACCTATTATGCAATGTCTAGTTAGCGTCCACATAAACAAAACCATAAACTTAAGAGAAACTAGAAAAAAAGTATTGGGATCATCAATATCATAACAAGTAGCGCCCAAAATAGTAACATAGATCATGGTTGCAAGGCATGGAATTCAAAGGTGTAACCTAGTCCGATGGAGGGTGTTCTACTTGCCAATGGTAGAACTTTGACACATCCCATTTGGCACATAGGAATATGAAGGGTTTATTTGAACTCTAGCCTCATTCATTAACTAGAGCTACTTCCTTTAACATACTCACTTGGTTCTAGACTTTGTTCTCATAGAGAAATTTACGTAAAGGATAAGATGGAGAGATCTATATCTAGTTCATAACGCAATTACATTAACCTTATCAAAAAAAGCGCTCCTCTAGGGATGCCTTTCATTGGTGAAGAGGAAAGCTTAATGACCTTGGTAAGGATAATTTCATTTCATTCCAACCAACCAACCTTGGGTCCATCATTCATACAAGAAGGATACCATTACGACTATCAAATTTAAGGATATCATAAGCCTTACATCTCGCTTAAAGGTTACACAAAAAGGACATTGTTAGCAACATTCAAGGTCAAATGGCATTCATACATAAAAGGCTAAGAGGCTTTATCATCCTAAGTCATGATATCTCATATTCACCTTCATAAATGTATCAAGTAAGGGATACAAGTCTATATCACAAGACACACCAATACTTCACTTTACCATATGTAAATATAATTCTGGAATCAAATAATCACAATGGAATAACCCTCATCATCTAAAAGTACACCCTATCACGACATAAAATCATAAGTATAACCATCATAGACTATATAGCAAGTAGGAAGAATAATGCTACTATTAACAACTAAAACTAAACAAATTAGCGACGATTAGTCATAGTCGAATACTCAAATCCACCCCCCCCCCCCCCCCCACCCCTCCCCCCCCTCCACCCAATCTAATCCCCTCTACATCCAAGTCCACCTCAACCCCCGCGACCACCCCCCCCCCCCTCACACCTCACCCGTTCCCATACCTCTTTACCACTTCCCCCCCCCCACATCATTCCCAAGCCCGCCCTCCAACCATCCACACTCCCCCCACCCCTCTTCTACGATAACCTAACAACATAAATAGAATAACACATATTTTCACCTTAATAACATGTAGATAGGTATGATAATACTTTACATAAATCAACTACACAAACTATCATATTATATCAAGTAGTTTCCGACAAGGCAATGATCAACATAATAGATAGAGTAACGCCAACGATATAGAGTAACGCCGGCGAGTCCACAACAATTACAAGTAAAACAATTAAAACACATACGAGCACCGCCCCCCCCACTAAGTTACCATAAAAATGATAAAATAATTGATTAAAATAATGAGTTGCTAGAATTATCAATTGTATTCCAAAAGCCACCTTACACGATGCGGCGTATGATAATCACAATTCAATACAAAAATCATCAATACTCACAGCCAATATGTCATTCAATTATATAAATTTATCTATCTAAGAAATACTATACCATAATATTGAATATACCAAAGCTTAAAATCATGTAACGAGTACCATAGGAAAGGCACCGAGCAATTCATAAGCATGAAGCAATATAAAGTCACCCACAAAGTAGTAAAAACTAGTTGTTAGCTGAAATTCATGGAATTCAGTCAGTTAATATTAAATGATGTTAAAAATCATATAATAAAAAAAATTCAATCAATATACAGTGATTCAAAAACTTTTATGCAAGAACCTATTGATAGATTACAAAATTGGACAAGTTCATCTTATGAATGATAGAAATCTCTTTGAATTTTGGGCTCCTTGAGGAAAAGATTTTCAATGATGAAAAACCATACCTCAATGAATATAAACCACGAAATTCATGAATAATTACAAATGTTATCTTTTATCCGACCAATTCCTTGAGTTTTTGCTTAGATGGAGTTCTAGATAACTCTTTAGAGATTTTGGGCTTTAATTAATAAGAATGAGTTCATCTAGGTAATTAGGACTTATTAGACCTCTTAAAATACCTAGAATACCCTTATGAAACCACCCAAACTCTTATTTGGAAATAGGGTGAATTTTCCAACTTACCCTTGCATTTTAAGGTGAACTACGCAGGTGACACAAACTCAACACGCGATTGCCCATCGATGTGGCATATGTTTACAAATGGACCGTCCTGCATTTCCGTTACTGAGATAAGACACTTGTGTTTGGGATATTAATCTCCCTATGCTAAGTCTTGACCCATGCCCACCATCAACGCGACGTCGATTAGTTACTGGATGTCGATTCCTGTAAACACTATAAAATCTCATATACGAACATCATAATCTAATAAAATACTCATAAACACATAAAACACACATGAAGGACATAGGTGACTAGTCGTCAAACGTCTTTGTCGTCCCTTGATGTTTGACTTCCAATATACCTGATACATATTAACACTACTCATAACAACATTTATAACCATTTTTAGGCCCTTTAGAAGCCCTAATGACAAAAGTGATAGATCCGATTTTTCGTGTATAATTCAACTTAGTCATCTTAGAGGTATTATAGTTTACATAGATCTCAAGTGTAGGAATCTTACTTTGTCTTCTCAATTAGAAAACATAATATTACACAAAAATTTAGTCTAAGTATTAATATCAAATTAAACCATTTTAATTAAATAGAACATCCGTGCAGATCCCTTATACAACGTCTTCATCAATAGGACAGAAAAGAATGTCTTTAGATAATGCAAGTATAACTAAGTTAATATAGGTGGTGTCATCATCGAACTAGAGGACATACCAAAACATTGATAGTCTAGACCAAGCTTTCTTGCTTTAGCCTCCAAAAACCTCAATGGCCCAAACCTACAATGTTTGGGAAAAAGGAAAGAAACATAGGATAGTACAAAACACATGTACTAAGTATGGCCCCTATGAATAAAAATCAATAATGCATGAGATAGGGAACAACTTAGTAAAAACCATGCATTATGTCCAAAAAATAATATATACATAAAAGAACATCATACTCATATCAACATATATGTTACTCTAGCAATTCTTGTGCAATGCCAAGAATAAACCACCATAACCCGATCCAAATCTAAGTATCACATTAAACAACCCATTTCATACTTGCAACACATTTTCCTAACATGCTTCATACATTAACACTTCCTCATAGCTTATCAACATAACCATAATCATAATCATCATTATAAAAGAACAACATTAGGACCATCTCTTAGGTTACCACATGATCAATGTGTAGGAGAAGTCGCATACCCTCACTTACACCATATAGTAACCTTTAAGAAAACCCTATTAAGAGTTCACATACATAGCTTGTTCATTTATTTTTACATTAGGGAAAAAAGTGCAATACCCTATAAGATATCATGTCCTCTACATGGAATCCGGTTTTCTACTGCCACAACAAAAAGAGAGGGTTAACGATTGCCTACGGTGCAACCACTCGTACGTTGCTATCTAGGTGGATCCACTAAGCTAGAGTCATATGCAGGCACATAGTTAAGGTCAAGGAGATTGTTTCAAGAAACATTGTTTTACTAACATGGAGGTTTCTATCTCATAATTCAACACATAATTTTGGAATCCCTACTTCGTTACATGAACAAAGCGATGTGGGAGGGAGTACTTACTTACGTGAGACCTCCATCTCATTTACATGCCCTTTCGGTGCTAAGAAATTATTCCATTAAGTAATCAAATTATTTAGTCATACAAGTTTACATGAATCTCTTCTAGACCCCTTTGTGAACATCGTATCATGACTAGCTTATAGGTCATCCCAACTTAGAACAATCCTTTCGATTTAGACACCTCTTCATAAGTGAGTAACCCTTTAACTTAATCACCTTATAGCAAATCATAAGAAACTACTTTAAATCATACAATAATCGTATCTTTACATACATACGTAGATCATCTATATTTCAATGTGTTAGGGTTAGGGATGACGAATGCATAACATCAACATCACAACCACGCAATTTACATAGAAGCATTGTTATCAAATTAATTCATACTTCATAATTTTATTTAAGTAGATAAATAACCATACCTAATTTCCCTTTCAAGAACCTTCATACTTAGATTACCTATAATACATATCAAATTATATAAATAAGTTTATTTCAAGATGAAATTACATAATTGACAACAATGTAGTAAATCTAAATATTTATAATCTTCACAATTCACCATATAAATTCAAGGTTTTTATGAAATTGGGGGAAAGACAAGGGTCTAGGAAAACGTCATAAGAAAGCATCAATAAACAATATATTTATACTCAAACAACATTAATTCATCATAATTTATCATAATTTATTCATAATTTAATTTTTCAAAGAAGACCCATGTGTAGAAAAAACCTACATTTTGGGGGGATTTTGAAATAATCTTTTGGAGGGGCCACTTGTGGAAAATGATCCCAAGAGTGAAACAAAGCATACCTTAGAGATTATACAGCCAAAAAATTAGGTTGGAAATAGGTAGGCTTCATCTCTTTCTTGGAGGTCTAATGGTCTTCTGTGGAGGTTTACATAAACAGAGAATTTTAGAGAGATGAGGGTGATTTTTTATTTCAACTTTTGAGAAATAATTTGGGTGTTAAAATTTACCTAAAATGCATCCTAAGAACTTATAAATTCACCCATTAAATTACCGAAAATACCCATCCCTTAATGAATCTTTTTGTAAAGTCAAAATGCTTAAAATGAGACTTTTACGAATATGGAAAGAGGCTTCACATCGCGGGTTTAATGTCAAGATTTATTTTTGAAATTTGGGATAAGGTAGTAGACCTCGTGTAGGCCCCACATCGTTAGGACAAGTTTGGGTCCATGCATTATGGCTGCACGTCGAGCAACAGCCACCAAAATCCTATCTACTCGCAAGCTGCTTTGGGAGCCTGCTCGGCCATTTTTGGATGCTCCCCAAGGACCCTTCCGATTTTCCTTGGGGTGTCATGATTGTACGATTTGACCCTTTATGATAAAAATGATCTATTTAAAGTCTTTTTACAAGATTTAGACTTCACATGACCCTCCGACAAAACACTGTCACTTCAGGAAAATCATAACTCAACTAATGACAATCCTCCCCCCCTTAGGATACTATTATTCATAGGCACCTTAATGCCCAATATTAAAAAATATTGGGCATAGTATAGATAAAGTGGCTAAGGTATATTATCCAATTTTCTATATACGAATAGGAAATATACTTTTTGGGTTGTCATACCCCAATCAAAGATTTATATTCAATAAATGTACATTCATGAAGACCCTAATCTAATCAAAAATCTGTTTAGAATAGTTTCACACAAAGTACTAGGCATCCAATTTTGAAGGCTAGTACCATTCCCCATGACCATTTGAAATGATCATATAAATTAAGTAGTGCCAGAGACCTAGTGAGGTACTTGGGCAATGAGTAAATATTCTCAAATGAATGATAAATAATAGTTAGTTAGGGATGTACAACCAATTCATGTTCAAGAACATGTGCAAGACATGTCAAGAAGCTGCTAAAACAGGGGACCACCCTAATCAAATTCGGTTAGAGTAGTTAGGGGGAAAAATGTGCACAAGGGACCACTCCATGTGGGGCTTAACTTCCCTACAGATTCTAGACAGTAAAATACTTCCATAAATAACTAAATAACCTAGTAATACAAAATTGGACCATTAGTCCACTGACAACCTAGGACCAAAACCAGGTTGTGGTCAAAGCGACCCAAATCATTGACGCTCTGGCACACCCACCTTTACCCTCTATGTGAGCGAACCAACCCATCTAAACCTTAACATTTTCAAGATATATCGACGAAATAATTTGCGGAAGAGAACTTAAAGGAACTCATTAATAACAACAATTCGAATAACTAATTATTATTATTCCCCAAAATCTGGAAGTCATCAATCAAAGAACATCTATCGCAAGATTACTTACTAGGAATGTCAAGAACACAATCACTAAAAAGCTAGTCCAGGCCGGAAGTTCCAAGGCATCAAGACTTGAAGAAGAGACCCAGTCCAAGCTAGACGCAATTAGCTCACCCCTGAATTCCGATAAGTGAAGACTGGCTAGATTCTGCTGTTGAGTATACAGAATGTTGACAGAACGTTTGCTGCATACACGACATAACAAAGAGGAAAACATGAAATTATGGGTCATACACCACACGTCCTGGGTAGATATCATCGGCCAACTCAAATAAGGACAGTATATATCAATATATGTAAATCACCTCAATACTCAACATGTACACTACAACTATAAATTCATCAATACTACAACCGAGTTCACACATGAGACTCAGCCTCACTAACCAGACTTTTTGGGAATTAAGTTCATTAGATTGGTATATTCCATTATCTTCAAATTCCTTATCTTTCTTCTTCCTCTTGTGGTCGGACGCGACACTCCGACCTCTGATTTCTAATCCTGGTGCCGACTGTGGACGCCGATCCTCATTCTATCCTGTAACCGGAACGTGGCACCCATTCCATATTCTATCCTGGTGTCCCGGAACGACACTGCGATCCTCGATATTCAATTCTATCCTGGTACCGAACGTGGCACCCGATCCATATTCTATCCTGTTGTGGAACGTGACACTCCTCCGATCCTCATATTCCATCTCTATCCCGTACCCAGGAACGTGGCACCCGATCCATATTCTATCCTGGTGTCGAACGGGAACACTCCGTCCTTCCTATGCATTCTACCATTCAAAATAACCCCTGGTACCCGGAACGGGCACCCGATCCCCTAATTCATCAAGCTTCTTTTACACTTAAGGCAATCAGTCAATTCTCATTTATATAATTTATCAAGCCTTCTTTCATACTATCCATCATCATTCTCTATATAATATATCAAGTGAATTATGGTTCCTTTCAATATTTTGGGGATTCAAGAACTGTCATCATGCTTTGTTTAATTCTCCCAATTTTAATAATCATAATCATGCAGAGCATACAACCTTAACAATAGCAGGGTTTAACAATACTACCACAAATATTCACTATTACGAGTTCATACGAATACGTAACATAAACCATCACCTACCTCCACCGAAGATTGAATTAACAAGCTATCTTCTCAAAATCCCTTGCTATCTCTCGTTTTCTCTCTCATCTACTAGTTCTTTCTCCTCTCTCTTTCTCTGTTCTTTTCTTTTTTTTCTTTATATTCAAACCCTCTTTCTTTTACCCTAATTAATATATATATAAGAATAAAGATGGCAATGAATAACCCACTAATAACTTAAGGTTACCTTTTAACTCCCCAAAGTATTAGACTTATTAACATTACCCTATAACTTTATAATTAAAACGCAGGAATATTCAAAAACGTCCCTTAAAACGTGTAAAGAGAATCCCGACCCGAACTGGATTTGCCGTCGCCCGTGAACGGGCCTCGCGCTGCGACGGCCGTCCTCTGCTGTCCGTCACACGGTCCAAGACTTGTTTTTTTAAGTGATGGCCTGTGACGGCCGTCGAGCCTGCCGACGGTCCCGTCCTGCCATCTCCGTCATTGGCTTTCAGAGAGTCGATTTTCATAACCAATTCACAGATTTTCTAAGTTTTAAACGAAACACCCCTCCACAAACGTCCGCGTGGCCGCCGTCAACATTCGCCAGTTTTTCCAGAAAAAATTCTGTTGCTCAAGAACGACTAAAACATGGTTCGTTACAATAGATACCAATTTTACCCATCGTTCGTCCCCCCGAACGATCACCAAAAAGAAAACCAGTGCGAAAAAGGATACCTGAATCCGTAAACATATGTGGGTATCTTTCCCGCAATTCTGCCTCCTTCTCCCAATTGGCTTCTTCAACCCGGGCTCAGGCACAAGAAAAAGATACTAGTCTCTTCTTTCTTTGCACCTTGATGGATGCACTCTCTCTTGACCTCAACTTTTGCGAACTTCTCTCTCTAAAAGTAGCCACCAGGTTCCTCTCATAAGACAAATTCTCGTCCAACCACGAGTCCCAACGATAATGTAGTTTCCATCCCATGGTTATCTTTTAACATGACACATGAATACCGGATGCCACCCGGACACCCTGGGGGCAAGGCTGCAATTCATAGCCACCTCCCTATGCGCTTTACGTACCTCAAATGGCCAATATACCTTGACTTAGCTTTACCGGGTCTTTTGCCAAACCCGCATCACCCCTTTCATGGTTGAAAACTTTCAGTAACGTGTTCACCCTCCAGACTCTACTAAGTCTCTAACCTTCGAATCTGCATATTCCTTTTGTTCTACTTTGCGCGCTAGAAGCTTTCTTGATGCCCGTCACCTTTCTAACGAATCCCTCCAAGAGATCGTACCCCCAAGGTCAACCTCGAATGCATCAAACCAACCAATGGGGGATCTACACCTCCTCCATACAATGCTTTCAAATGAGCCATATCATACTGGAGTGATAGCTATTATTGTACGAAAACTCTGCCAACGGTAAATAATCTATCCCAATTGGCCCACCAAACTCTATCACGCAATGGCGGAAGCATCACCTCCAACACTTGAATCGTTCGCTCAGACTACCATCGGTCTGAGGATGAACGCTGTACTCCGGTGCCAACCTATACCCCAATTCTGCATGCCAACGGTTTTCCGAAACTTAGAAGTAAACTGCGTACCTCTATCTGATATGAATGGATAGTGGCAACTCCCCCTGCAAGTCGAACAACTTCTGAGATGTAAAGTTTGTCTGCTACTCTCTGCATTGTTAAGCCCACCTTGACCGGATGAACTGAGCAGACTTAAGTCAATCTGTCCACAGTTTACCCAAATTGATCAAAACTTCCCCAGTGTCTTCAAGACCAACCACAAGTCCATTGAAATTCTCCTCTCCTCTCCCCACTGATCCATTTTCATGAATGGGCATTCTTTGCAATGGTTCCTCCGGGCCTTTTGGTGTTTCTATTTCACTTGTTGACAGTTTGGCACTTTGCAATAAAGTTGCACAATATTGGCGCTTCATCTACTAACTCCACCACAAGTGTTTGTTTTAAGTCCTCGATAACCCTTTGTTTGTGCATACATCTCTTGGTTGCACCCGGATGTATAGCATACCTTGAACTAGGAGCTTCTGCCATAAGAAAACCTGCCTCCCCCCCTCAAATACCCTCCCTCTCCCTTCTCCACTCAGATTCTTTGCACCGCTTTTTGGGGTGCTTCTAGACCTCGGTGTGCTTTTAGCGATGTTAATCTTCTCTTTTTTCTAACCCCTCCTCCCCATCGCGGGTACAACATACCTTCCCTAACCTCACATAAACCTTCCTCGTCGATCGTGTGCTTCTTTAAGCCCTCTCCCGTAACAACACTTTATCTCGGATTCGCCTTAGTTTTTTCTCAATCATCAAACTGTTTTCCCCTAATCTTTTCAGAAAAGAATATCTTGACTCCCACCACTACCAACAATCCTCCCTTCTCCTTTTATTTCCAACCCATCAAGTCTGTTAGCCCGAGTCCTGAACGCTCCTTAGCCACATGTGCTGTCTAGAGGCTTGCAAATGAGATAGGCTTCCCATGCTTTCGTGCCTTTCTACTCAGCTCTGCCACATAACATGCGCCTCCTGGAGGAATACATAAATAGTGAGCGTCGTAGTGTCCTTTACAATATTTCCAACCATCCATCTCCTTTGCCTTCAATTTCAAATCTTTCTGATAACGACAGACTGAAGGGCACTATGATCCCGTGTAATACCTCACACTTAACCCCATATAAAAGTAGTTATCCTTGCTTTGCTTAATGCAACCTACCCACACCGGGCGGGCAACCCAAGTCAATAGTTGGATAGTTTTAACGTTTCCATGCACTTTTAATTCTCCCTGACGGCATAAGCAATCACGTGATCTCTCTTTGCATTAGCACTGCATCACCCAAACCGAATAGATGCATCACTAAACAATTAAGTCGTTCCCTCTACCCGGCAAGGTGAGGATAGTGCGTAGTCACAAAGTCTTAAGCTTCCTGAAAGTTCTTTCCCTGCACATCATCTGACCATACAAATTGAACATTCTGCTTAGTCAAGTTTGTCCGTCAATTGGGAAGCAATATAAAGAAATCCTTGACCAAAGCGGCGGTAGTAGCTAGCTACCCAACACCTCCGTATTTCCTGACAAATTAGTGGGTCCCTTACCCATTCTTCACTGTCTCAATCTTAGAAGGATCTACCCATCAACCCCATCTCCGAAACCGACGTGCCCCAAAGAAGGACACTGCAATCAGCCAAACTCGTCACTTAGAGAACTTTGCATAAAGCTTTTTTTCTCTCCTCAACGGGTCCAATACCATCTCAAATGGTCTCCTCAATGGTTCCGCCCTCTACTCTGGAGTATCAGTATATCATCATAAATACGATCACAAAAGCTCTAAACTATGGCTTAAAAATCAAATCCCGTTCATCAAACCTGAATGCACAGCCGGGGCATTCGTAAGACCAAAGACACTCACTACAATAGGTCCGTCATGCCGCCCATACCGGTTTTCTAAAAGGAGTCTTGGCACATCCGTTGCTCCGTATTTTTTAATTGATGATAACCGGAATCTAAGTCAATCTTAGAAAGAAACCCAATCACCTTGTAACTGATCGACAAGTCATCAATGCGAGGAAGAGGATACTTGTTGTTTCTTTATAGTCACCCGTTGTTCAAAACTCCGGTGTCTATACACATCCGAAAACTCCCATCGTTTCTTCTTTACAAACAAAACCGGAGCACCCCAAGGATAATGCACTTGCTCAAATGAAGCCCTTGCTCACAAATCTTGACGTTTAGCCTTTTACAACTCTCCTTACACTCCGCGGGAAGCCATTCTAATAAGCGGGGTAAGAACTGGGGCGTTGCCCGTTTTTCAAAGATCGATACAGAAGGTCAATATCCCTGTCTGGGGCATACTCCGGAAGATCTGCAGGAATACATCAAGCAAGAAATCACGGACCACCAAAACCGACTCAATCGAAGGTACTGGGTAGTGTCGTCCTTGAGATGGGCCAAGAAAGCTAAACACTTTACTAACCATTTCTTAGCACTAAGAAAATGAAGATGATACGCACCGGATTGAAGTGTAGTCACCTAAAAGTCACCCCCCACACTAACGTGAGCTATCCGGCTTGGGCCAATGTCCACAGTTTTAGCAGTACAATCCAAGAATCGGCAAAATTTGGAGAAAGCCAAGTTCAGACCCAGAATTTACATCAAAGTCACCCATCTTCTAGAAATAACCAAATCTACTAAGTGTTGCTTCCCCAAAGTTCACCAAACAAGACCTATGTACCTGTTTTTCCCGTACCGACATGCACTCACCCCCCGTTGTAGAAACACGAATAGGCATTTCAATTTAATGTCACAATGCAATTGAGACCCAATTGCAAATGAATGAAGATACATAGGACACGGTGGAGCCAAGGTCAAATAATACATTATGCCCATGCAATACAAACAATAAGATTACCCTGTGATAACAGCATCAGACGCCTCCGCGTGTCAGATCTCCTAGGGCAACGTAACAATTGGGCCCCATCGTTGCTCCGTGTTTGTCCATTGCCCCTACCATGTTGTCGTAGTAGTGGCTCCATTATTTCCCATCACCCCTCTGCCGTTGTGATGAACCACCCTTACCTCGACCCTACCACGTCCTCCAGAAAAAGCGGCCTCTTACCTGCCACTCTCTAACCTCTAAGCTGTGGTGTTCTGTAACTCTACGTTTGTGGCATCATACCTCTTGATGGGTCCACCCTCCCCAGCATCACAACCCTCTCAGGGTTTTTCATGCATAGGTCTCTCGGAGTATTGTCTACCGGGTTCGAGTGGACCCTACCCACTACAGTCTGTAGTGGAAAGACTGAATTTGGCGACGTGAGTAACCCGCGTACTCTGTCTCTAGAGTGAGCACCATTAAACTCAACCGCCTCCCCTTCGAAACCTTTTCGATGTCGATGTCGTGGTGAAGCGTGCTGGGCTCACTCCCCTTCCCACTCTTCACAAAGCTTCCAACCCTTGGAAGGAATGTTGCCGTGCCGCTACCTTTAAGGCTGAAATCCGCAACCCCTCCCTGACCTCAACCCCTTTCCAAAACGGCGAATCCGTTCTGTGGACTGAAACCAGGTTGGGTGGCGTATCTGGATAGGGCGCGAAATTTGTAGCCTCTTACGCGTTAACTGTCATCCTCCCTTGCTCTAGAACTCAAGAACTCGTCCCTTTTTTTTATCTCTCAAAGTACCTTTGGGATTTACTTCTGCCATAAACATGGGAGAGAATGATCCCAAGTCTAGGTGGTGCCCTCTGTTGGGTTGACACTCAACATGTACCTCCACCTACCCCCACGTTTTGGCGTTTCCCTTGAACTGATAGCTCACAACTCAAACGCCAACCCGTTCCATCTAACGATACCCATCTTGTGTAGTAGTTCATGAACAATCAACCAGAAAATCTGTAAGGCCATCCTCTGATTCTGCGCCTAACGACTGGAGTTCAATTTCAAGAACTTACTGAAAGTTCATGCTGATCATTTGTCATAATAGGCCCAGTAGTCAGACGTTGGAAATGTGCCATACCCCAATGATGCATCATGCGGAGCCATAGTAGCCTCATTCGTACCTACCTCTGAAACCGAGGTGTTGGTGTAGAAACCCTGGAGGTGCCTGACCTGTCGGAAACCCACTAATAAAAGCAAGTACTTGGTTGCTCATCTCTGGGTAGGTTGGGGTGGCATTTCCTCATTCTTGCCCTTGTTTCATTCTCCCCGTCCTCCCCCCTCTCTTATCACCTCCTCGTTCGTGGAGGATTCACCGCCCCTAGGGTAGCAGATGGCTAGGTTTGCTTGTCCTCTCCCTAGCGACGTCTCCACACCTCTCCCACGCCTCTTGCCGTGGCTCTTCCTCGAGCTACAACAGCCCCGTTGGCCTTGGCTCAAGTCGTTTCGTGTCTTTCCGTTGTGTCTGCTGGGCGGTCTTTTCTTCTAGTTTTCTAACCATCTGCGAAATAGAGTGAAAGATGGTCAGATACCAATTCGTACGCCCATATACTCAATTGGACTCCAAGTAGTAGCAAGAAAGAAGAATTAAGAGTGAAATGTTTCCTAAAGTCTACATCGCCTCTCAAGGAAAGTACAGGCTCCCTCCTACCATTCCTTAGACTCTACTAGACCCTGGTCTTGTGTGAATGAGACGATGAACCTAATTCTCTGATACCAAGTTTGTCACGACCCAAATCAGGACGCGACTGGCCACCCACATTTAACACCCTCCTATGTGAGCTACCAACCCATCTAAACCTAACATTCAAGATTATCAACAGACACTAATGGGCGGAAGACTTACTCTTATAAAAACAAGTCGATACTATTATTATATCCCCAAATCTGGCAGTCATCATCACAAGAAACATCTATCTCAATTACTAACTAGGATGTCTAAGACAAATAACTAAAAGCTGTCCATGGCCGGCCGTTCAAGGCATCAAGACTTGAAGAAGAAGCGCCCTAGTCCAAGCTAGACCATTGCTTTCACCCTGACTTTCCGATAAGTGAATTACGGGCTAATCTGCTGATATGAGTTTGTAAGTTGACAAACGTTTGCCTGCATACACAAATAAAACAGAGGAAACATGGAAAGTAGGGGGTCCATACCCAGCAACGTTACTGGTAATATCATCGGCCAACGTAAATAGGGACAGTAAATAATATCAATAATAAATGTAAATCACTACAATACTCAACATGTAGCAATAATCAACATGAATTCCTCATAAACTACAACCGATTCACACTGAGTACTCAAGCCTCAAATACCATACTTTTATTTGGGAAATTAAGTCATTAGAATTGAGTATATATTATCTTTCAAGATTCATTATCTTTCTTTCCATCTTGTGTCGGTACGCGACACTTAGTACTCCTAGCGCCGATCCTCTATTTCTAATCCTGGTGCCGGAACGTGGCACTCCGTCCTCATCTATCCTGGTACCGGAACGTGGAACCCGATCCATATTTCTATCCTGGTGGTCGGAACGTGAACAACTGCGATCCTCATATTCATTCTATCCTGGTACCGGACGTGGCACCCTATCCATATCTACCTGGTGTCGTAACGTGACACTCTGATCCTCATATTCATTCTATCCTGGTACGGAACGTGGCAACGCCGAATCTCATATTCTATCCTGGTGTCGCGAACGTGACACTCCGATCCTCCTCATATTCATTCTACCCTGGTACCGGGAACGTGGCACCCGATTCCCCCTAATTCATCAAGCTCTTTACAGCTAAGCAATCATCATTCGCATTATCTACCATTAGTTCCAGCCTTCTTTCATCTAAGGGCATCATCATTCTCAATGCTATAATTATCAAGTGATTAGGGTTCTTCCAAGATTTTGATTCACTAACTTCATCATGCTTTGTTAATTTTTTTTTTTCCCCAATCACAATTGTATAATCATAGATCATGCCAAGAGACACTTAAGCACATAGCTGGTTTTAACATACTCTCAACACATATATTCACTATTAATATTTCCCACTACGAATATCGTAACATAACCATAACCTACCTCCACCGAATAATTGAATCACCAAGCTTATCTTCTCAAATCCTTGCTATCTCTTCGTTCTCTCTCTCTACTCGTTCGTTTCTCCTCTCATCTTTCTGTCTTTTCTTTTTTTTCTTCATTCAAACCCTCTTTCTTTTACCCTAAGGAATATCATTTAAGAAAATACAAGATGCAAATATAACCACTAATTAACTAAGGTTTACCTCTTTTAACCCCCAAGTAATTAACTTATTAACATTAACCCTATCACTTTATAATTAAAGCATGAATAGGTCAAAAACGTCCCTTAACACGTAGTAAAGACATCCGACCAGAACTGGGATTGCGTAGCCCGTGATGGGGCCCGTCGCGCCTGCGACGGTCGTCCTGCTGTCCTTCACAAGGTCCGAGACTTGTTTTTTAAAGTGGATTGCCCTGTGACGGGCCCGCGAGCCTGCGACGGTCCGTCTGCCATTTCCGTCATGGCGTTCAGAGCGCGATTTTTCATACCAATTTCAGATTTTCGAGTGTTTTGAACCGACCAAACCCTCGCACGACTGGTCCCGTCGCCCTTTAACGGCCGTCGTGGCCTCCGTCAACATCTGCCAGTTTTTCCAGACTAGAAAACTGTTGCCTCAAACGACTAAACAGGTCGTTAACAGGGTGACCTAACCAGTAATATTTAAGAGACAACCTCTACCTACCCTAGGATGGTCCAAAGAATTAAGTTTAGATACTAACCGACTAGGGTACTTATTAATTACCTAGGCTAAATCAATTAATTTACTTTTATAAACTTATTCAATTAATCAAAAGGGGAAACCGAAATGCACAAAGCATATCAAGATTTTAATTAAATGAGAAATTAAACCTAGTACCGTGACCTAGGAACTGTTCAAGGATTAGTTATGGTTAAACGATAAGGTTATTTTATTACTATCCCTAGGTTCTTAATTATTTAAATCCCATTTAACAAACTTAATTTTAAGGGGTCGAATAAAAATTCTTACACTAACCTAGTCAACTTAAGAACATTCTAGTAGCCTAAAAAATAACCTAGGATGGTCCAAAAAGGTTATGTTTTGTTTCCAAAGATTTCAGGACCTTTAATATTTACCCTAGGTACCGTATAATTAAATGTATACATTAATTAATTAATTTGAGGGGAAAACGAAATCTTAGAAAAAATTTTCATAATTGATAAGTTATTGTGTTTTTCTAGCTTGTCTATCAATGCTATGAGGGGCTATTAGTAATTAGTCTAAATTAATTGATTAAACCCGCTTTTTAAAAGTAATTTGTTAATTAATTCAAATCCCTAGTTGGTAGTCCCCCCCCCCAATATCGTTCGTAAACTAAACCTCCTTAAAAATCATAGACCAGAGCAGACGCAAAAGATAAGAAACGAACCTGACAAAACATGGCCAAATTTTTCAATTTCTCTAGGTTTCTTCAAAGGTTTCGTTACAAGTGGTTTTCGTAATTCATCTAACATAATTATGGTTGTTTATCTCCTGGACTTCTTTCTCCAAAGACATTCCTTTTTATGATTCAAAAGATTTATAAAATCTAGGGATGTTTTCCCTCGGTGATTATCGAACTCCTTTCTTCTAGTCATCCTAATAATGATTCAATGTTGAATAAAAGGTTATAAATTCATGTTGTGTAGGTGGTGCTTGCTGATATTAATGTATATGCTTTTTGATTAAGTGATGATTGAATGACTATTACTAGAACTAATTTCATCTAAGGTGTTTATTTATATGAATAAAGAATGATACTATGTTAAGATATGTCCGAAAATGTTATGTACTGAGATTGTTCCGGTCTGTTGTTCATACTTTCTGTTATCCATAAAATACACGTTTAAAGATGATATATTCTCAAATGGCTAATAGATTCTTTTCCAAGATGTTTAAAAGCGTTATGATTACTGTTTATAGGTTGGCTATACAGAATCTTCCCATGAAATCTAAGTTTGAATGATGTTTTGGTTATGCCAGTAAAATGGCTAAAAATGTCATGCCCAAAATTTGAATGGATATGGGCTTATTACATTTTCCTTTTAAAATAATTATGATAAAATTTGGCTAATGAGAAATGTCATGAATTATTATTTTGAATGAAGATTGTCCTGGTACCAATACTTGTCTATAAAGTCATTTCTTTCCAAATTTTAAAAGGCGACATTAAATGACACCAACCTTATGTGCCAATATAATGCAATGTAACCTTAGATATGAACAAAAGAACAAAATGATATCATCACTAGGGTTATGTCATCATGGGACAAGTCCCGAAATACCCTATACTATCTTATATGAACTAAAATGTTTGGAATGTCAAAGGAATAAGAACCTCTAAAGTAATTCCAATGATCCAAAACTAGGCTATATTCCATTCATTGGGAAAAATCCCCAACATGCTCTAAAAGAATGACATAAGGAACCATAAAACCTCATTGAATTAGAGCTCATTGTCCATAATGAGGAGATGACTCGAGTACATAATGGAAGTAAGTACTTGAGTGAGTTATAACATATAATTAATGGATTGTATAGTAAGTATTTACCAGAATGGAGTGTTAAAGGAAGTGAAGACAGAAGTCTCCCACCTTACCATAAGCTACTAATGTGTTAAAAGAAACTCACGTTTGAAGGTGTTGAATGTGCGAGCACGTATCACTCACACAAAGATGATATATAAAAAATTCACATTTCATCTCTGTAAAGTAAGGATTCCCAGTCATCAATGGCTAAGTAATCTCAATCTTCAGCAAGCTTTCTAATACTTGTTGTCAACACTAAAAGATAAAGAAGAATTAACATTCATTCACGTAATAATTGAAGTAATTATGTTATCATGCTGCTATAACAATGGTGGAATACATGGTGAGCGGCTAAGATGATTGTGAGACAGTCTCAACCAAGCCTAGTAAAGGTCAATAAAATTACTCCACGCCCCTAACGAGTGTTGAATATCACGAGACCTATATTTTATTTGGTAGTAACAACTCCAATTTTAATACTAATGAGGAGATGACAAACCATCTACTGAGCAATGAGTCCCTATTGCTAGAAGCAAGCTTCGATGAGTCATGAGTTTTGAATGCAATGTAAGTTTATACTGATCATCGATAGGCTAGCTTAAGGGTAATTCCTTTCTTTGAGAAGGGCGAGGTTTCCACGTAACTCTTCATGAGATGAGACTGTCGGCTTGCCGATATGTGTGTATCTTTATATCTCTATTCTTTGAACTTTGATACAGTCATATAAAGGATCAGCAGGTTTTCGACTCCCTATATACCCTAGCATGTTTCATTTCAACTTTGGTGCCAGTGATTCCACCTTTTTGGTCGTGGGGAAACCGGATTTCATGATGCCTCACATGATCAATGTCCAGTTAAGTTTTAAAGTACCCAAGAAGATGAGACCAAGCCTCAAAATGAAGAGAATGAATGAACAATACCTAAGGTTTTTTGGGCAAGGACAAACGGAGGTGATAGATTCAAGTAATGACAATTATGTCATTTTGTCATTGCATTCATGATCCCGATAAGATTCTTAACTTAATCCGAGATATAGCCTAATGATTGCATCAGCCTACGATAAATTAAATGATAATGTAAGTACGAATTAACGAATGAAGGATACTCTATGTTGTCCTAAAGATGCCCCTCGGGTTTTAGGTCCATACGTGTGGACTTCACTTGATGACTTATATACAATCAAATATTTCAAAGACTCATGTATATGAAATGAAACAACATACTAAAAATTAAAGTAATGAAATCACTGGCATGATCAATAGATAATTGCTTATGAAAGGTATTGAATATAAGTGTAAAAGAATTACTCACTATAAGGTAGGGAAATAATTCTTTAGTCCGTGGATTACTTCAACCTCGTTCAATGTGGGGATGTTACTAACTGGGTCATGTGCCTTTGAAGTAAATATAGGACCCAAAAGATTATTTTAACGGCAGCCATGAAGCAAATAAAAGACTGAAAATAATCTAAGTGTACAAAGTTAGCCTCGTCCGGCATAAAAAAAATCTAAAATCTAAATTTTTTGCCCAGTAGTTCTAAAAGAATGCGTCGATAGTAATGCCTTATAATCATCTCGAAATGATTTTGTGCTTTTATGCACTAAAATACAATCATATTCAACCACAATCACATTAACAAGGGATTTTGGATAATCTAGTTGATTGTAGGCCTTTCTAGAATATCATGTGTTAAAATCTTTTTTTGATCCTTGCAAAGCTTATGTGTATGTGGTGCATATGCCCCATCCTTATTCAGAGTGATGTTCTACACTACTATTTCTATTTTATATATGCAGTTAAGGGAGATTGACGACTCTTGCGCAACAGTTTGGACCTTAGCTTTTCCTATAACATTTGGGGTAGGTCCTCTTGAATTTGAGATTTCTCCAGTTTACGTCTGCCTTAGTTTTTTAACAAAATTGACCAGGGTTTTTGTCCCTACCGTGTCTTTTGTAACTTTCATATTTAGGAGGTTTTGTAGAATGTCGTTTTGGAAACGATTTATGATAAAAATCTTATCTTTTTTGGATTGATTTTATTGAAGAATGGTTGTTATATTTATGTTGAGTTTTACTATATGATAATCAGGATTTAACTAATGAAGTCCTATGTATACTTCCTAAGTTAAAAGTTGTAAATTTTCTCTAAAATTAACCCATATAAATGTGATTGAATGCAAATGAGTCTGTCGCGACCTCTGAGATGTCAACGACGCAGGCTGCGATTTGGATTCCTGAATCCGGGTGGTTTCCAACTTTGTATAAGAGCATGAGGTTATTTTAACTAGGATCTAAAGATCAACACAATCACATTACGTAGTTTAAAATTTATGGTTGTGAAGTGGGCCATAATCATGACTTAGAGACTATACGATAACAGGAAATTCTAACTTCTTCTACTCTTTATCGTGATATCTGCAGCTTTGACACTATGTATCATTATAAGTATCTAAATTCCTTCTTATGTGAATATGTATAAGAATACATACAAGAATTAGGAAGTCCAAGTCGTCTAAGGTGCCAGGCTCAAAATCTGGACTTCCAGGGAATGGGCCATAATGGAAATACCCAACCTTGACAAAAGATGTGTTATGAGTGTGGTTGTTCGCGTGGAGGTTAAAGAATGGTTATGTCTAATATCCTGCTATGAGTATTGATGAGGAGGAGAAGGATAATTTTGATACATACAAACTCATGAATAGGCTTGGACATGGTTTGCTTCCATAGTGTTTTATGCTATAAGAGACTATCTAAATATGGTATAAGGCTTCATTTAAAAATAAGTTGGGCTTAAATGAGAAGTGTGGTTTCAAATCCAACAGTCCAAGAATATGCTCAAACTCTAGGCAATTTTGTACCTCGTTAACATTCCCTAGAAATCGGTTCTATGCATTGAAGGAAGAAGGAACAAGAGAGTCCACGGATGTGGATAAGGTAAAACTTGCTGTCGTCTACTTTACTGTTTATGCATTATTCAAGGTCCAGCATCTACCTTGCCTATGGGAACTTCCTTTGTGCTAATCCTTTGACTTAATCCTAAGATCTTACAATGAAAGAACCGTCTCTCTTTCGTAACTCCCATAGGAATAGTGTTAAGGCTAAAGGGGCAATGTAGAAAAGGTACATGGCATAAGTGGCAGTCCACTATGAAATTAAGTTGGGCGTCATAGGTTAACATCCTTAGGCCAACAAAATTCTATATAGGAGGTTATATAACTCTTCCTAATCCCTTGTTATGTTTAAGAAACTCTTATTTTAAGTTCTTTAGTTGATTGGTGTGGATAGGTCACTAATTGTATGTCGTATAATACACTAGGTGAGTTTTACATGAAGTTTATGTTTGCAGATTTCGTTGTTGTTTTTGTGCTCATAGACATGTTTCCGTGTTACATGATTTGTTGATTGCAATTACAATAAAGGTGATTGAAGGAATCCACAATAAAAAAATAGAGATTTGAATAATCTTGAAATGATATGCATCATCCAATATTGTGAATTAGATTATTCACAAAAAGAACGTTTAAGTACGATAAAGTAAGTCCCCCCCGCTGTTTTTAAATGATTTAAGTTGTCCATTCGGATGAATGTTACTCAGGGAGGGGGGATATGTAAATCTTCACAAAGTCAGATGGTCTAGATGAAGCTCCACATCCTTAGGTAGCCCTATGAGTTTCCAAACATAGCCCCCCAATGCCCAATATTGAGAATATTGGCATAGTAATTAGACTACTGGCTAAGGGATTTAGCCAATTTTTTATACATGAATAGAAATTACTTCTTGGGTTGTCCAACCCTAATCAAGAATTGATGTTCAATAAATGTACTCAATGAAGACCCTATCTAAAACAAACCTATAGTCATAACCGTTTTTCACACAAATAACTAGGAATTCAAGTGTCCAAAGCAATAGACACCCACAACGACCATTAAAATGATCACGTAATTTAAATAGTGCACAAGGACATAGTGAGGGTGCTTGGTACAATAAACATTCCCAATGAACTTAAAAATAGATATTTAGGGAATTACAACAACCCATGTTGCAAAATATGCAAGCCATGTGAAAGCTGCCAAAGGAGGGGACACCTTAACGAAATTATGTTAGGTAGTTAGGGGAAAAAAATGTTCACAACGGGACACTTAATTTGGGGCACCTCCATACATTCAGATCCACATCCCTAAATACTAAACCTGTACTAACCAAATTGGACCCATTAGTGGCCACCCCCTGACAACCTAGAACCAAAACCGGGTTTGACCTAACCTAGTAACATTCTAGAGAGACCACCAATACCTAACATAGGATAGGTCCAAAAGGGTAGTTATGGTCCATAACAACTTGGTTTGGGAAGTACCTTATTTAATCTCCTAGGAGCCTATTAATTATTTTAGAAAATTAACTAATTTATTTAAAAAGTGTAAAACAAAAAATAAAAAGGAAATTTTCATATTTCGGTTAAGACAAGAAAGGGACAACATAGTACCTAACCTTGGATGGTCCAAAGAGTTAGTTAAGATCCTAACGAAATAAGGTTACTTTAGTAATTCCCAGCTACTTATAATAATTTATCACGTATAAAATTAATTTAAAGTTTATTCCAAACCGAAATCACAAAGCAATATCAGATTCATAAAACAAGAAAAGAACTAGTCCCTACCTAGATGGTTCAAAGGATTATTTAATGTTATAAAGATTTTAGGTATTTTACTAATTACCCTAGGTATTTTAATTACTTAATTAACCATTTAATTATTTAAAAATAAAACGGGTCAAATCAAATTCTTACACTAACCTATTTTACAACTCAATAGACATCTTAGTCCTTACCTAGGATGCCCATAATGTTTTACTTTTTGTTTCCAATAATTTAGAGGCTACATGAATAGGTAGGTAACCTTAATTAAGTCAATAAAATTTAATTATTTAATTTAAGGTTCAAATACTTTTTAGGAAATAAAAATTCATATTTGACCCAAGGTATTGTATTTCCTAGTTCTAGTTAGTATAGGAGGGTATTTTTCATAATTAATTAACTAATTAGTTTAATTTCAATATTAAACCTAATGTTTGTATGATTCAGATTCATTTTTCTTAAAACTAACCCACGGCACGGACAAAAAAAAGCGTAAAATCTATTGTTCTTTCCTTGGGCAATTTCAAAGTTTTTCGTACATGTTCGTTCAAGGTGTTCTTCGTATGATTAATGTGTATAACCAAGTTATGGGTTTCTCTACTGTTCCTACTTTCTACCAGAGACTATCCTTATGAATGATCAAGATATCAATGAACAGGTTGTTTTCCCCGTCGTGGCTTAATAGAAGTCCTTTTCCCCTTTATCCTTGTTCTGATTTTACATGTTTAATACGGTTAGAATCAATGTGTTGGTATGTGTTGCTTTGCTGATATGAATGTAATCTGGTTTTTGAGTAAGTAATGATTGAATGAACCTATTAACTGTACGCGTCGTTGAATGCTAAGTGGTTAGGTATATCAAACTAAACGAATGATTACTATGTTAAAGATATGTCCGAAGATGTTTTTATGAATATATTCGTATGTTGTGTCGTACTTTGCCGGTTAATATTTACATAAAAGCGCATGATATAATTTCATCAAATACGTATATGATTTTATTCCAAGCTTGTGTAAGTGTTATGCCAAAGTTATGTTATAACGTTGGCACACATATCTCCATGAAATTATAAGTTGAATGTAAGGTTTGGGTTATGCCAGTAGCAATGGCTAACTATGCCTTGCCCAAATGTGATTGGAATTGTCTTACATATTTCTTCTAAATTGATGAAAACAGTGGCCTAGATGAAGAACTCATCAACATTATATTTGAATGAATTATTGTCAGTAACAATAAGTATCGTGGAGGCTTTCCAAATTCAGGCCCATAATTAAAGTTACACCACCTATGTGGCCGCAAATATAATGCAATGTAACATTAACATGCCAAAAGACAAAATTAATCACTACTAAGGGATGTCCATCACAATGGGACAATCCTAAGCATACCTATACTATCTTTTTATAACTAAAATGTTTTAATGCCAAATGAATAAGAAATCTAAAGTAATTCAATGAACCTAAACAAGGCAATACATTCATTGGGAAAACTCCAACACTCTATAAGAATTACATATGAACTCTAAACGCAGTGAATGAGTGCCTATTGTCCGTAATGATGATATGAATAACCTACACTAAAGAAGTAAGTAACGGGATTATACATCATTAAGGGGTCTAAAGTACCGTAGTGACCAGACTGAGTGTTAAGCAAGTAGACAAGTCTCACTGACACCTAAGCTACTATGTTTTAAAGACTACTCTATAATAAGGTTTGTAGATGGTGTGACAAGTCCTCATTAACCACCAAGAATAATATGTAGGAATTTCACATTTTCCATTTCATCTATTTAAGTAGGATGACCAGTCCATCAATAGAGTAAGTAATCTCAATCTAGAATCAAGCCTCAGATAATAACTGAGTCCAATACACTGAAAGATAAAGAAGAAATGAACATTCATTGTAATGAGGTGAGTAACTATGATGTCAAAACATTAATCGATAATGAAAATTTATATTGACAGACATGATACGAGCCTAGAAAGGAGATGAATGGTGAGACAAGTCTCAAGCAGCCTATGCTAAGTTTTTACTAAAATAGTCATTGAAGAGAGTGTGTTGAATATCAAAGACAATTCTAGTCATACTCTATATGTAAGTGTTAGGAAAAACACACTTTAATACTATTGATGATTTTGAGCAAAAATCATATAATGTGGCAATGTCGATTCCCTTATTCTAGAAGCCAACTTCCATGAGTAAACAGTTGAAGCTAATAGAATTTAAATAATGACACGATACGCTACGATGAGGTGGATGCCTTCCCTTAGGGAAGGGAGGAGTTTCAAGTAACTCTCATGAAATGATATTTTCCACGCACCGGGAATGGTATCCTATAATCTCCTATTCTTTGAACTATACTATTAATATAGGGATATAGCACGGTTTCCAACCTCCCTATATATTCCTAGAAGTGCTAGGTAACTTGGCCAGGTTATTCCACTTCTTTTCGGGTAAGTGGAGACAGAGGATTTCATCATTCTCACATTATCTATGTCGGTTAAGGTTAAGTACGCAAAGAAAAGAATGAGTCCATCCTCAATGTGTGAAAATAATGAAATAATACGATAACCTAAGGTTTTTTGGCGACATCAGGAGGTGAATCAATTTAGTAATGACAGTAAGGTCATTTTCTCATTGAGCTTCATGATCCTAGGAATAACTTGAAATTAATAATGTGAAGTAGTTAAATAACTAAATGAACAGACTCTATGTTTTCTAATGAGGCCCCTCAGGTTGAGGTCCCATACCTTGGTCCCTAACATGATATTTACTTCTGGTAAATAACGATTCCAAGTCCCGTGTATATTAAATGTATAATATAAATCAGATTTAATTAATAGACATCAATGGCATGATCAATAGAGAATTTCTATTAATGGTAATGAATATAATAGTAGTAAAGAATTCCTCCATAATTTGGGATAGTCACTCCTTAGTCCATGGATACTTACATCGCTTCATGTGTAATGGAACTACAAATGAGTCATTTCCCTTGTAGTAAAACATAAGAACCAAAATAATTGTGAACTACACTACAAAGAAGAACAACAAGACTGAAAAATATCTAAGTTACAAAGAGAAAGTTCTCGGCCTAAGAGAATCATAAATCTCAAACTCTTGTCCGCCCGAGTTTTCTAAAAGTATGTTGATGAATACAAATGTCTTGTAATCAATAGAAAATACGGTTGGTTGCTTTTTAATTCATTAAAATACTCATATTCATACCACTATTCACATAAAAACTAACGATTTTTGAAAATCAGTGACTACGGTTCCCATAATAGCATGTTGTTTAGGAAGAAGCGTTTCTTGAGCATGCATAGCACTTATATGTATGTGTGCATACAACATACTTATTTAAAAGTGATGTACTAACAGCTAATATTTAACTATTTTAAAGATGCAGGTTTAAGGGACAGATTGACGACTCTTGCAAACATTTGAGCCAATCAACATTTCTCCTTTTCTCTCCCAGACCCTTTGGTAAGTCCTCTTGAAATTTCGATGATGCTATAGTTTTTGTCCTGAGCCTTAGTTTTTTAATAACACTCTAGAGGACGTTGTCCCTCCCCGTTTATTTTGTGTTTCCATTTCGAAATTTTTTGTAGTAAGGTCGTGTTTTGGCTAACATTAATGATATAGTTTATTCTTTTTCAACCATGATTCTTATGATAATTATGGTTGTTATATTTAATGTTGAGTACTAATGGAAATTTCATGATATATGATATGAATACTAGTAACTTCACATAATTTTAAAAGTTTAAATATTCCTGCTAAAAAAAAAATAATGATGTGATGATTGCAAGATGAGGCTTGTCTGCGACCTCTGAGAGGTCAACGGCGCCGGTTGCGATTCAGATTCCAGAATACGGGTCATTTCAGAAACCTTAAACAAACATAGGCATGTCAACAAGTTCAATTTACCTAGTTTTTGGATGTCAAGGAATTTCTGTTAAGCTATGGCTTCAATACTTCTAAAACAAGTTATTTATACTATTTTGGGTCTAATATAATCATTATATAAAATGTGAGGTTCTAGTATAGGTCATTGAAATTACGGGGTGTTACAATATCCCCCCCCCCCCCCAAGGAAAATATTTCCCAAATGACACCTAAAACCTTCTTTTGGGAAAAGGGAATAAACTCAAGATTAGCTGTCAGCCAACCAGATATATCATAATAAGTCACAGCTCATAGGAGGAATTTCAAATCCTTTCAACATATAGTCATAGCATTAACACAAAGGAACTTAATCCACAAATCCTGTCATATATAGCTCTCATTTATATCACCTAATGACGGAACTACTTTTCCATTCACATATGAGCTCAAGGCGAACATTTCAATAGTTTACATGCTAATTTCATATCATACACACAAACACTGACAAAACCACTTCTCATGAAGCATATAGCAATCTAACACATTAATTTCAGTTAATCATGAGAGTCATATTTTTCGAAAAACTCATTAGGCAGAATTTCTACAAGAATATGACATCCTAGATAACATGTAATTTACCATTTTCTGTCACATATGGGGAGCATCCCGACCAAGTAAAATTACGTATTTTTGACTCTTGGAGGTCTTATAGTTCATTGCATTTATCACAGGTAAAATTAAGTGGAAAAATTAACTGGTTTACGACATCATATTCTAGAATCCCTTTCATATAGATATATATATATATACCCATAACACATCATCCATGATATTTATTAAAACTCTAGTCTCTTTTTTTAACTCCTAACTCACATATAAGAAGTACTTTAGGGACAGAAACGACCCATATAACACAATACGTCAGTATATAATAAAAGAACTTTAAATAAATAGCCATAGGACACCTTGTCTTTAAGGATTCCTGTCCTTACTCTTGGGAAGCACCTATCAGATCCTGAATTATCGAAGATCCTTCTTTGTAATCATCCATAAACCGTACAATTTGTTCAGAAAGTACGAAAAATATATTAGTACGAGAGTGCACTATGGTATGAAACCATCAAAACATACATTTGGAAATGGACATTTTCTCTTGACATCATACTTTCCATTGCCTTTCCGTAGAAAATCTTCCCTGAAACCTTTATACAATAGGCATTTATATATCGTTCACCTACATTCATAGCGAGATATTCAAAAGACAAACAGCTTATAAATCACACATACAATTAATCACATGTTTAAAGGTCACTTTTACAAGTACGATCCTCATTGTTTATGACACTGATCTTTGTCCTGTTTCAACATGAACTGCCTCCATTGAACTCATAACTTCCCTAGAACCCTCTGGATACTTGGTGCAATGTATCACATTACAGTCACAAGGGAAAACATGACATACAGTCTAACAAAGCCAACACACAACACCATCAAAGATGTAAGCTAGACTTTCAAATAACAGCATTCTACTGTAAGTACATAACCTTACATGTGAACTTACATTATTCACATATTCCCAACTTCACTTCCATAGAATGGTTTTAATTCTTAATCCCAATCCACCTAATTCTTCTAGTTAAATTACTGTTGAAACCCCATAACCTCACAAATCGCTTATAAGTCCTATCAGAGACCGACAATGACTAAACACTCTATTTCGTACAGTCAACAGTAGGAGTGTTAGGGACACTTCATTCTTTTCAACACTTTCATCATGTATCGTACACTAATACTAGGCATAAAGAGACAAAAAACGACATATAGCTAACACATGCATTTGTCACAACAAGTATACAAATATTAAACATCATCATCAAACATATATCATAACCATGCATTAGAAACACCCTTCCTTTAAACTTCCTTCATATCCACTTGTCCAATGCGTAGAATGAAGGCCCCATGCCCCCACTACAAAACAACAACCCTAATGTTATCCTACTTAGGGTCTGACTTTACATCCATTGTACATTTTACCTTAGGTAAACTATAGTCTTAACCGACACGAAGACCATGGGTGCTAAATGGTTTTTTGTGTTGAAGAGACTAACACCAATGGAAGGTGTTCTTACCTTGCCATGGTAGAATGTTAACACATGCTAGCAAACAAGGGAATCTTTCTAGATTCTATGTGGAAAACATAGGTATGGAACTGAGAGATATAAATGACCCTCTAAATTCTCATTGGAATTGGAGCCTCATCACATGAGTAACCATAGGTGAATATTCCTCAAGGAAAGTCAACACCTCATGTGGAACCATAAGTGAATATTCCTCCAAGGGTAGTCAACACTCTATGAGAAACCAATGGTGAATCTTCCCCCAAGGGAAGCCAACACCTCTCATTGTCAAGTTCACTCGGTGCTAAGCTATGTTGCCTTTTTATTAAAAATCCTTTACATTATTTAAAAAAACATAGGCTTGTGATATTTACTCCTTATATGCTTATAGCATATTCAAGCACATATATAGTTTTAGGGTACTCTTGAGCACACCCTTCAAGGCCACTCTATTGACTATATCTTCATACATATGTGTATATATATGTTAGTAACCTTTAACATAAAATATTTAGACTACACTTGGTCATAACATACTCATACATTCATATTCATGTATATAGGAAACCTAACCTAGGAACTATACTATCAAGGAAAAGACGTGCAGCGCATATACAAGGTCCCATACCCTTGACCATACTAGAACACATATCATGTCATCCTAGTTAATGTAATACATAACATACTTCCCCATACTTTATCTTATTGCATCGAGTAGACATGTAGTGAATATGTGATCAACCCTTTCATAAAATACTATATTAAACCCCTTTTGCTACATTTGTAAGCATTCAAATTTTGGTGGGTGTTTTGTGTACATTGGTCAAAAATGATCACATATGTCTATCAACAACCACACATGGAGGCATCCAACTCTTTAGGACCATATGTACACTTTACAACTAAAGCATAAACCACACAACAAAATTTAAAAAATGAGACAAGATCACTTTCACATTACATTTCAAGACATCCTACCCTTACCATTCCACAACTTCACATAGGGGTACATAGGTAATGTATTATAAAAACTCATTATACTCATCATGATAACACCTACACTTTAACCCTAACATAGATATTCAAGGTGCTTTAATCAATCGAGTCAAATACAACCAAACCCCACAACTAAATAGGAAGTGGTCATAAAGCTTCTATAGTGGTGATCATCATACCACACATCTCATATATTCATTGATTATCCTGCAAGACAACAAACATAGATATCATGAAAACAAATTAAACAACACCATCATAAGTGGACAATACAACACATTGGCGATACCACGGCTCAATCCTACGATCATATAGAAAAGTAGAGAGAAAGAGCAATTCTTACCAATTCATCAACCATTGATCATCATTTATTAATTAAACTTTTTTTTATCATCAATACATAATAGTTAGTATCAAAATATACATTCAATCATTAAAGAAACCATGTTCAAGTTGCTACAAGATCATACTACAATCTAATACAATTTATCATATATATACTAGAAAGTAGAAAGTTATAGATCATCAACCATTGTCCTTAGTCTTTTACGTCAATAAAAATTTATTAATAATACACTTTAGGAAAATAGCTTAATAGATAGAACATCATAACTTAATCATGCTTCACCCACCCTAGAATATAAATCACAAAATATACCTTACTCTACCAAATCTATAGGATATAATAACGTAAATCAATATTTCCCAATTCAAATTTTATCTATTCATATTGGATTAATTTTACCTAATAATAATCATATTACGCATATAGGCAGTAGCTAAGACAATTCAGCAATATCGAGTCACATAACAACTGAACGTCATGATCGCAAGTTACTACATGATGAACTAGCCTTATTCAAAAACCATCAAACATAACACTCATGGATTATTCCTCAACAGTTCATCATCAATAGACATACCAGGTAGTAGGTATAATAATATTGAAATAATTGAATCATAAGTCGATATGCATAAGATCACGTCCAAACCTGTAGATAATCATCAATATATAGGCTAAATTCATTTTTTTTATAGAGTATGGGTTCATCATGTATTGGATTGAAAATCACGTCCAAACCTGTAGATAATCATCACTATATTAATAATATTATTTTGAAAAGAATTTAAGAAAGAACCCATGGTTAGATTTAACAAGAACAGATTTGATCATGAAACTTCTTTGAAAACATTGAAGATGACTCTCTAGATGAAAGATTAACTAGAAATGAAGGATCATCATACAATTATTAGATGAAGAAAACACTAAAAATTGGTGAATACCCCATGGAAATCCAATCGACATGCTGACCTTGAACTTCACCTTCAATGAAAGTTTCTGAAGGGAATATTTTGGGTGAGGGAGGTTTTATTTGGAATGGAGGATTGGCTATGGGCTATTAACGTTTTTAACATACCTAATATACCAAAAACATAGGTAAATTAGACTAATAGGGTAATGTTATCACGTGGGGGTGAATTTCCCATTCAACCCATAATTAGGCAGCATGCATGGCAGTTTTGCAAGTCTGCATCGACGGGCACAATCGACGCCATGTTGGCCCATCTACGGACAGTTTGTGGCTTCCGTTGTTTTGGTCTGAGGTTGTCATGTAACTCAGACTTCTCCAGGATAAATTTCCATCAAATCCTCCCCATCTACAGGGTGTCAATCAACAAACAGGGCGTCGTTTGGCTAAGTTGATTTACACTGCCAAGGTGGTATATCGACATCCTTTGTGTCCTTCTTGAGGGCCTCTTGCGGGGACCTTGGGTAGTCCTACGTAGATGTTTCCAAAGTAAATATCAACATTAACAATTAAAGGACCTTCTATATCCTTTTAACCCAAAAGAGTTACACAGAACTCGTCCAAACATGCTATGCACCATCAAGACACCCACATGTATGTCTCAAGGGATAACTTTCAAACGTCTTGGACGTTTAACCTCTAAGCATAATGAAACTCCATACTGACTAAAAAACTTTTTTTAGCACATAAGGACCTCATAAGCTCATGAAAAACGCAAAAGCACATAAAAACACATAAGGCCCCTTAGGTTACTAGTGGTCGAACGTCTTAGTCGTCCTTTGACGTTTGACTTCCAAATCACTTCAAATAACAAATTCATACTTCAAAAAAATTAATTAACATGTTTATAAACCTATAGGAAGAAGTGAGGATCTACACACCCTAACTTATTTTGGTGGTTTTACATTTATATAACTCATTTAACAAACATCTACTTACCTTAACTTTGGATAGGAGTAGGGGAAAAGAGATGAGGATAGCGGGTCTTCATTTCTCCCTCAGCCTCCTTTGTTTCACCCTCAACAAGGTGGTTCCCCCATAAAATATTCACGGAGGCAACCTCCTTCTTCGTCAATCTCTTAACATGGCAATAAAAATTTCAACTAGTATCTCTTCATAAGAGAGGTCCTCTTTTACCCCTAAATCTTATGGAGGAAGAATTGGCACCGGATAACCTATACGCTTCTTGAGCATTGACACATGGAACATTGTTTGAAATGATTTCAACTCAATTGGTTAATCGAATTTATATGCCACTTCCCCTACCATTTTCTAAATGTTATAAGGCCCCACATAACGGGGACTAAGATTTCATTTCTTTCCAAACTTCATCAACCAATTCATATTCATTGTTGAAATTTTTTAAAGACCCAATATCCTGCTTTGAGTTCAAGTATTCTCTTTCTATTGCCGGAATATGATTTTGTCCTACTATAAGTCGTTTTCAACCTTTTCTTTATGAGTTGAACCTTCTATGAGGCTACATACACTATTTTGGGACAATGAAAGGAAAACTAACCCACTTCAAACAACCCAATAGAGGACTATTGTTGGAGGAAAACTCTATCAAAGGTGTGGGATCATCCCAATTCCTTTTGAAACCAAACATACAAGACCTCAACATGTATTTTAGAGTTTTTTTGGTACTCTCTACTTGTCCATCCATTTGAGGGTTGAAAGTGGTGCTAAGTTTAACAGGAGTACCAAGCCCACAACGGAAAGATCTCCGAAAATATGAAGTGAATTGGGATCGTCAATCCAAAATGTTCGCCAATAGGGACTCATGTAACCTCACAATCTCCCGAGCGTACAATTTCGCATGCTCCTCCACCGAGTAAGAATCTTTTACGGGAAGGAAATGGGCTGACACAATCCATACCTAAATATTTGGTTTAATACCATAAGGCCTTACCCATGTCCCAGACTCACTTGAACACATTATCATCAAAATGCAACTTGAATCTAATAAGCAATTTAATATAATTTTATCAATATAAGAACCAATTAAAGAGCTTCAATTAAATAAACTCTTACACATCCATAGACCATGGGAAAACACAGTAGATTTCATAGCATAACTTAAAATATAGTTAACTCTAATGTTGTCAAAAACGAGGGTTATCAATTAATGTGCTACTAGGTAAATTGAATTAAAATCAATATAATTACAAAAGTCATCATATACCATTTTTAAAACCATTAATGCAAGAAGTCATGAATAAATCATGAAATGGGACAAGTTCATCTTTTAAAACTTTAGAAAACTCTTTGAATGTTGGGCTCCTTGATGAATAGGGTTTCTAGGATAAAAAACCATACCTCAATGACTTTAATACACAAAGTTTATGAATAATCACCACTCGATTCTCCAATCCAATCACTTCCTTGAGTTTTGGCTCCAATGTAGTTCTAGAGATTTTCTAGGATACTTTTGGGATTTGATTTTGAAGAATGAATTCTCCTATGTTTTTAAGGCTTATAAACCCATTTAAAATACCAAAAATACACCTAAGTAACCTCCCTTTCACTTATTTTTACATGGGGTGAAAGTACCACTTCAACCCTAGCATTATAGTAAACCTAGGCAGAAACCAGCTTCATAGACGGTTGCCAAACGACATGTCGTTACCTAACCAAAGGACCATCCTGTTTGTCCGTGGTTTGATACTGATGCTGGTCTTTAGTTTGTATTTATCTCACGCCTTATTCCTTACCCATGACACCCATCGTCGGTGCATCAATTGGAGAACAGGCCTTCTACTGGCTCCGTCGTTTGGGTCTGTTTTGGCCAGTCTTGCCTTTTGATAAGGGTCGTTCCTCAAGGACCGTCGGTTGAATTTTGGGGACATTCACCTAGACATTTCCAACCCATTTATGTTTGTATAATATTTAAGACCTACCACATCAATTTCATCTAAAAGGAACAAGTAAAACTCGATGAAACATGCAAAGACACAGAAGGTCGTGTCAAGGCAACCCTTTCGAAAGTCATGGATGTTCTTGGACGTTTGACCTCGAAACATCATAAAACATGACACAAAGCCTTAAAACGCTATAATAAATCATATAATGTCCTCATTTACTCCTGAAACACATATATAGTTACATAACCACACATGAGGAACATAGTTGATTGAGTCGTCAAATGTCTTAGTTGTCCCATGACGTTTCACTTCAAAAGTACCTAAAATTATAGACATTGACTCAATACCACCTTATAGAAAATTTTAGGACCTTAGACACTCATGAAAACCAAGTAAGGCTCTAGCTTCACCTATGTCATTTTTGAGGTATTACAATCTCCCCCACTTGGTCAATATTCGTCCTCGAATGACACTAGTTACTCTCCGACAACTTCCAAGAATAGAGAATTAATTATAAGGTCATAATAAAACCATATAACACTTATAAATAAAAGAAATACAGAAGGAACATCAGTTGAACATAATCGGGAGACTCAAAACACATAAAGAAAGTAGAAGAAATTCTACAACTCATAATGCAATGAAACTCACATAATTCATTTCAACTAGAAAAAACTCTATTTATATTAAATATCATGCTCATATACATCAGTTATAACAACCTTACAATAATTGTCGACCAAATAACGAATTACTCAATTTACCAAAATATTTAAAGTAATTTGAAATCCCTAGCATCTTTACAGTGAATTTTTCAATATTTTTGAAAAATGAAACTTTTAGGCAATTCATGATAGAAACATGCTAATATGTAAGATAAAACCATATAAACATATTTTCCCATATAATCATAAATTCATGAAAAGCACAATGAAAGGAATAAATCAAATCCAATTACGACAAGAACCCTAAACACAATGCACATGCAACATACTTCTATGACTTGCTATTCTTAAGGTTGAGATGAAATGAAGACATGATACTATCGATCAAAACTCGTTTAATCATTATACTCACCCACTTATAAGGAAACAATATCACTAAAGAAACACAAGGACTTACCATCACCATCATCATCCGCCTTTGATCCTATAGTCCGCAGTGCGTAGAAACATATTTTTTTTTACCATCATCTTTTCGAACATTAGAAGAAAATTTCTTACAATCTCTAGTAAGACAATCTCGCTCTTTGTTTCAATCTTTACCACAACAAAAGCAACTTCTGGTACCTCTTAGCCATTCCCCATAGTACCTCTTTCAACAAGTAACACATGTAGGCTATCCATTTTTAGAACCCCCTCCATTCTCAAATTTCACCATAGGAGCACAAGGTCCATCTTGATTTTGAGCCCTCTTTTTGAACATCAGTTGACCTTGATTACTTTAACCACTCTTTTTCAAGTTTCTAGCAATCCTACCAAGTTTAGACTCTTGAATTGAATTAGCATACACTAGGAGTCTATCTAGGGTCATATCATCAAGTAGCATGGACGTATGACATTCTTCCTTCACTAGATTGGAGACACCTGTCCCAAACCTACTCATCTCTTTCCCAGGGTTAGACACAAGGGATGGATCATATTTAGACAACACACAAAACTTTAAATATTATTCCTCAATAATCATATTGCCTTTTTTGAGATTGATAAACTCCTCTACCTCCACTTCCCTCCTATCACACCGGTAAAGTAATATCCTAGAAAGCTTCTTGAATTCCTCCCATTCTATAGTATCCGACTCAACCGCTTTGCCTTTACATTGTTGGGTTCACACATGAGCAACATCTTTCAATTGATACGAAGCCAACTCCGATTTCTTTCTAGAGGTCACTCCCATAGCATGAACTATCTTATACACCTCATTTAAAAACTCTTGGGGATCCTCTCCCAAAAAAGAGCCTAGACATATAGGAGGATTCATCCTCAGAAAGTCTCTCAATATAGATGACATAGTGTTCTCCACAACATCACCTATTAATACCTATACTCCATAGTAGGTCAAAGCTTCGGGCTATAGAATGTAAAGCCTCTCTAATCTCTCCATTGGTCATTTCCGGTGGAACCACCGGAACATCATTACCTCTACCAACAATACGGACTTGATCATCTTCAATACCTTGACGAAATTGCTTAACTTTCTTAAGATTCTAAACTTAAAGAGAAATCTCTTCATTGACATCTTTCTCCTCAACCCTCATAAACGGTATCATCCTCGTATTCATTTTCCTAGAAAAAAAAGAAATCCATAAGAAGAGAGTACTCATAAATTTTAGTATACAGCACGACATAGAAGTCGAAAAAATGGAAGCTCTATCGACCTATAGACTCTTTCACATAGATGTGTCGCCATTCACACTGATGGTCAAGATTCCACTAGACATCACTTAATGAGACTTTTTGATTTCTAAGACCACTATCATAACCTATGTTGTGATATCAAGATTGTCACGTCCCGCACATTACCTAGAAGTTTTAAGGCATTCTTCGGTCGGAACCGCCATATTAACTCTCGGAGGTCTTCTACAATACCTTTTTTTTGTAATCGTTCTCGCCTATGACACATATGAAAAGTAATGCGACTACAGCTTTACAAATATTCCTACATTTTCTTTAATAATGTTTGATTTTCACCTCATAGGAAATACAATCCATTCAGCAAATATTAGAACAAGAATACTTTGGGACACTGACCCATACACAATAAAATATAGTACTACTTTCTATTACAATATTTCAATAAGGATATAAAAGATATCTATGCTCTCAAGTCAAAATAGGACATACTTAAACTTGCTTAAACGACTTCTAATCCAATCTTAGCTCTCCCAAAACACCTTAACCTATGAATTACATTAGATATGGATAAAAGAGTTGAATTTAGATATGGATAAAAGAGTTGAATTTAACCACATGTAATAGGTTTGACATGATGCATTTAAATCATGAAGACGAACATTTATTTGAAATATTCATCTTTTGATTAAACATCATATAATAATAATAAGAATAAAATTTAACACATTAAAAATACATAAGAAATCAGCAAGACAATGATTCATATAGTAAGCATTATCACTGTTACATTGAACTTCTTCATTGGTACAGTGAAGTCTATTCACCTCACCTTAGACACATTCTAGAATATAATTCCCTCACTAAAAGTTATCCTAAGACTCAGTTAAGCAAGATAAATAGAGACCCCCCCGCCCATACCACTTATGTACTCACACCTAATCATCCTTAAGACCACCTATAATGATATACAACTTATAATAACATCAACAACATGAACATGAATTTCTCTATACCAACGGTAGTCTAATTTTCACTTGAGTCATTGTGAAGCGTCAGCCCATAACAATACCTTCCCAATCACTTTATAGATCCTATAGACTCCCTACATAGAATCATCTTCATTTATACACATACCATCTATAACATCACATATTCTTTTAAAATGTTATCAAAAGACTTACTGAAATAAATCAAGAAGATAACGTACGTAATTGACCTTATCAAGATTACCTATATAAACCTTAAGACTACTTAAGATTGTATCATGTCTACATAATCAACCAACTTACCAAACTAGAGTAATTCTTAAGACTTATATAAGTAAGATACGAAGTGAGTATTACGATGCCCCCTACACACGTTAACTAGAAAACCCTTGACTACTATGTATAAGTACTTATTCATTAAACATGCTTCCTTTACTTAAGTCATTAGATTCATTAGTTAATTTAAGAATCATTCAATACATAATTACATTCGATTAATGGTCTTGGACAATACCTAAGGAACCTCAGTAATAACATCAAATCCTATTGTGCAATGTGTAGATAGTGTCTCCTACCACCACCTAAATTTCATAGAACTTCTCTAATACTAGTAAGTATCCCATATGATGAGAATAGGCAATAACATACATAGACCATGATTACTAAACATGGCATCCCTAGTTCTAACCTACTCCGATGAGGGTGTTCTACTTGCCAAGGGTAGAACTAGGACACATCCCATGTAGGCAAATGGTTATGGAACTACATTATACTCTAGTCTCCTTCTAAAGCAGAGATACTTCACGTAACATATTCACTCGGTTCTAGCCTTTGTTCTCAAAAAGTAATTAATATTAACGTTTCATATAATTGTGTTTCATAGCATGTTCATAAGACAATTACATTTACCCTACCAAAGAACTCCTCTAGGGCTACCTTACAATGGCGAAAAAGATAAATCATCATGAATCCCTAAGGATGATATGATGTCATTCCAGATAATAAAACCTAATCCCATATTTCACTACAAGAAGGATTCTATTACGTCTTTCAACATCAAAGTTCATAATTTTACCACTAGGTTTAAGGTTCCTCGTATATGACCTTCTTATCATCATTTAAGGTCTCACGTATAATTCATTCAAACATGACATTTGTCCCTTAACCTTACCGAGTCATGACATGTCATATAACATATCATTCATATATGTATCAAGTAAGGGACACATGTCTACCAAAACAGAACACAACATACATCAATTTGTTGCGTGCAACATATCATTCTTTGTAGCACTAAGGAATAACCATTCTCATCTTTATGTCATGCTATATAAAACTAAAAAATCATCACTATAAAAATCTTAAACTCATATAGTCATGTAAGGATAACCATACATCAACTCTAAGACTACTCACCTAATGACATAGTCATAGTCTAACATAATCACCTAAAAACATCAAATTTTCACATTAATAGCATGTAGTACTTCTAATGATCAACTACAGAAATCAACATATTATTTCAAATAGTGCCGACAAGGCCATGATCATCATATTAGATAAAATAATGCCGACAAGGCAACAGTAAATACGCGTAAAGCACATAACACTGCCACCATAAATGGACCAAACAAATCAATACATAATTCAAATCTAATTAACATAATATAAAGAGAATTAGGGTTGTATACAATCAATCCATTCTCAGCACTTCAACCCATAGTTAAATTATCCAAGTCAATAACATAAGGCCCTTACTCATGGCCATGAATATCAATTAAATACAATTATCACATTACTCTATGAATATAAGTCAATTTAGTACAAATTTATCAATATAAGACCATTCTGCACTAATGGATTAGAACTCTTACATCATCCAATAGCCCATAAAAACTACACTAGATTTTTTAAGCATTAAAACAATATCACTTAACCCATAAAATAACCACAAACAACGGTTGATAAATTTCACGGGTTAATCTATAATTGAGTTAATATCATCTAATTAACAAAAAATCAATCAATATACCATGCTGTAAAACCATTAATTCAAGAACGCTTGAATAAATCATATAATTTTACAAGTTTTTCATTGAAAACTTTAGGAAACACTTTGAATGAGGGGATCCTTTATTAATAGAGTTCCAAGGATAAAAACCATACCTCAATGATGTTAATAAACAAATTTGATGAAGAATCACCACTCAATTCTCCAATCCAAGCTCTTTCTAGAGTTTTTGCTCCAGTGGAGTTCTAGAGAATTTGTAGGATATTTTTATCTTTTGATTTAGAAGAAAGAATTCTCCTAAGTATTTAAGGATTATAAACCAATTTAAAATAACTTATATACCCCTATGTAACCCTACTTTCTCTTATTTGGACTTGGTGTGAAATTACCACTTCAGACCTATCATTACAGTAAACCTGTGCAAGAACTAGCTTCAGAAACGTTTGCCAAATGACTAGTCGTTTGTCAACCAAAGGACCGTCCTTTTGGTCCGTGGTTGGGGACTGAGGCTTTTCCTTGTTTTGGAATTCTCACATGCATACAACCTGAGCCACGACACCCATCTACGGGGTGTCGAATTGCAAATGAGTTGTGTACCGCCTCCGTCGTTTGGGATTGTTTTTGACAGTCTAGGCTGTTGAGAAGTATCCTTCCTCAAGGACCCTTGGTTGGTATTTTTTGTTTTTCACCCTGACGTTTCAACACAAATGTATTTGTATACGAGTTCAGGACATACCACATTAATTTCATCCAGAACGAACACGTAAAACAAGACAAAAAGTGCCAAGACACATGAGGTCGTTCAAAGGCAAACCTTTCGAACGTAATGAACATTTTTGGATGTTTGACCTCAAAACCTCATGAAACTTGACACACTACTTAATAAAACTATAATAAATGATATAATAAACTCATTAAATGATGAAACACAAATATAGACACATAACCACACATGAGGAACAAGGTGATTTAGTCGTCAAAAGTCTTAGTCTTGCCTTGACGTTTCACTTCCAAATAATGTAAAACTCTACAAACTTTCTAAATAAAAAATTAAAGACCATTTTAGGACCTTAGACCTTTATTACAAACAAGTGAGGATCTACCTTCACTTAAGTAATTTTCGAGATATTGCAGTATTGGAGCTTGAGGTTAAATATCTTTGGAGTTAGTGTCTCACTTAAAAACGTCTATGGAGTTTCTTATTCATAATTGAGAAGCGCTCTACAATAATGAATAGGAAACAATAAGATTCTAAGTAAACTTTCACTTTCATGTAAATCTAATGTCGTGCTTGTAGATTCTTAAGTCTATGTGCCATTAGTATCTAATCCTTTTATTGTGATTTTAGGTCACGAATACTCTAATAACAGCCACTCGAAGGCTTGATGAATAGATTGTCAATGAGGGAGCTCCTCCCCGGGAGAACCAAGTCCCTCCTCTTGAATAAAGTTGTAATGATAACCAAGCTTCGGTCAATCTTCCTCCTTAGACGGATGATGACATAAGGGATGCCTTTCTCTAAATGGCACAAGCCATTACCACAGAAGCACAAGCTATCGCTACTAAGGCTCAATCTATAACGGCCCAAGCTAATCAAGAGGTTGTACTTCGAGCAAACCAACATGTTTGTATAATGGCCTCCCATTTTAGGGATTTCACAAAGATGAATCTGCCTACTTTCTATGGATCAAAGTTTGAAAAGTCCCCCAAGAGATCATTGATGAAGCCTACAAGATCCTCTATTCTATGGTTTTGAGTACTAGTGAGAAGGCCGAGTTAGCCACTTATCAACTCAAAGATGTGGCCAAACATGTCCTTCCAATGGCCAGACAAAGGCCTTTACCAGTGACCACAACTTGGAGATTTTAAGAGTGTTTTCCTGAAATGGTTTCTTTTCCTAATGGAAGATGAATTCCAAAATAGTTGAATTCCATGAACTTCGACAATAGGTAGGTGTCTTTTGAAATACTCCTTTGAAATTCACACATTTCTCAACTATGGTCCCTTCTTTGGTTTGCATCCTAGAGATTAAATGAGATGCTTTGTAATGGTGAGTGTACAATGACTTTAAAGAAGAATTTCACTCGGTTATGATACATGAAAATTGGAACATTTATCGCCTAATGGTTCATGCTAAAAAAGTGAAAGAGACAAGGTCTAAGATAAAGAGTAGAGATGCCATGAGGTCAAGTTATTTTTATATTGGTTCTTCAAAGAGTAGGCTTTGATATCCAAGACAAGATTAGGTTTAGAAAAGGTCTTCTAATGAATTTCCGACAAATTGCCCAGTCTCATGCACATAGGTGTCTAACTCTAATCTCAAAAGGAAGAGGTTAATATCTCACCAAAAACAAGAAGCCGACTGGTTGGAAGTGTGTCAATAAAGCATTAAGGTTTATTTCCCTCATTGGGAGAACCTTATAGTGAGTATGGCAAAAGTGTCCACAAGGTTAGGGTTTGAAGGGGCAAGACAAAGGTAGTGAGAAAGCAAGTGGTTCTAAATTTGATTCTCCGAAGAAGAATCACTTTTATGCTTTTCGCTCTAGAGTTGAGTATGAGACTTCTCCCGATGTGGTTACCGGTATGTTTAAAGTATACTCTATTGATTTATATTCTTTACTTGATCCCAATGCTATGTTGTCCTTTGTTACTCCTCTTGTACCTAAAAAGTTTTACATTTTGCCCGTTATATTGTATGAACCATTTATGGTGTCTACCCCTGAGGGTGAATTGATAGTTGCGAAAACATTTTATAAGGATTTCTTATAAAGTTTTCTAGTAGAGTTAATCAAGTTGAATTAGTATAACTTGATATGGTCGATTTCAATGTCATTTTATTAATAAATTTGTTGCATGATTTTTTGCTTCCATTGTTTGTAGAACTATAATTGTAAAGTTCAAATATCCCAAGGAACATGTTTTGGAGTGGAAGGGCGAAAATTCTATTCCCAACGAACATTTTGCAAAGAGTCCAAATTGCCAACGAGTGAAAGTTGAGCACCAAAATCCTGGTTGGTTCTACTAAAAAATAAATTCCAAGGTCTCACTTTGAAGTGGGAAAAAACAATTTTAATATGAGATTTTATGTGGTAGGGTGCTTTGTTACAGTAAAGAAATATGACTGTTTATGGGTGGTTGTGAATAGGATGACCAAATCAGCCAATTTTATTCTTGTCAAGTCTACCTATTCGGCGGAGGATTATGCAACAATCTTCATTGATGAGTTTGCTTGTCGCCATAGAATTCCATTATCCATCAATTTGGATAGGGGTGCACAATAGAAATCTAGGTTTTGAGGTCATTCCAAAAAGGATTGGGTACAAAGGTAAAATTAAGCACAAATTTTTATGTCCAAACGGATGGACAAACGGAGCGTACTACTCAAACTCTTGAGGATATGCTTAGATCTTGTATAATTGATTTCAAGTGAAATTGGTATAAGCACTTGACATTGGTGGAATGTCCTTACAACAATAGATACAATTCATCCATATCAATGGCTCCATATGATGCGATGGATGGTAGGATATGTAGATCTCCAATTGGATGGTTGTAAGTGGGGAGTCCTTACTTTGGGTCCCTATTTAACTTGTAAGACTTTAGAGAAGGTTCATATTAAAAGTAATAGCTTGAAAACAAACTATAGCCGGCAAAATCTTATGCCTACAATAGGATAAGGGAATTAGAGTTGGAATAAGGTGATCAAGTATATGTAAAAACATTGCCTATTAAAGGTTTGGTGAGATTTGTCAAGAAAGGGAAGTTGAGTCCTCGTTATATGGGTCCCTATCAAATCTTTGAAAATATTTATAAGGTTACATATGAATTTAGGTTTCCTAGAGATTATTCTTTGGTTGATCCGATGATCCAGGTTTCTGCGCTTAAGAAGTGTATCAGTGTTCCCGAGTTCATTCTTTCTATTGAGGGTCTTGGTGTACAAAAGAACCTCTCTTATGAGGAGGTTATCATTGAAATCATTGATCGTAAAGTGAGGCGGTTGAGGAACAAAGAGGTGGACTCCGTAAAATTATTATGGAGAAACCACCTTGTTGAGGGAGCAATACGGGAGGCCGAGGCCAACATGAAGTACCGTTATCCTCATCTCTTTCCTAATAAAGGTTAGTTAACCTTTTTAATAAAGAAAATAAAGATTAAATTTGAAGTTACTTTGATTTTTGATAACGTTTTGTAAACATTTTCTAGTTACAGTGGAATACTGAGACATATGACTCTAGACGTGAAAAATTTGCAATTTTACTTGTTTTGAGTTATGTTGTGCATTTTAGTATATTGTGTCTGATATATTTTATTGAGCATGGGTTATATGTGTTGAAGTTGAAGAAAGCTATTTGCACATATGAATAGATGAAAAGAATGTTTGAACTTTATAAGTTTTTGCGGTTTGCTATCGTTGACCATTGTTGTGTCTTTTTTTTTTTTTGAAAAACAATGAGTTTGAGTTACATTTTTGAAAATCTATTGAGGTCTATTGTTAATTTTTTGATTGTGATTCGTTTTTTCATATGTTGTTGTTGGTTGGGCTGATAGTCTTGAGTCTATTTCTTCCTTTTAAAGAATTTTAATGTCTTTCAGCGACGAATATTCCTTAAGGGGGGATAATGTGATAATCCAAACGTCTAAGACTCCCTAGAGCCTAGGATTAGTGTCAAAGGGTTAAGAAACTGTTTTAAGGTCCAAAATAACGAATATATGTCATTTAGGAAGTTTAGGAATCAAAACATTAAGGAACATCCATTATGTTCGGAAACTAATTCAATGAGGTTCTTGTGTGACTTAGCCTATTTGACAATGTTTTTTGAGTTGGTTTATGATCAAATTTTGTGGAAGGGTGTCAGACATGTATTAGAGTTAGTTTATAGTCGAAATATCCATGTACATATGTGCAATGACTAACAAAGGGCCCCTGAGGAGGATCTTCGGAACTTTGGTCAAATGCTTCCCAAGGATGTGTCCACTGACGGATACAACCAACGGATCGTGGTCGAGTCGATGGGGTGTCGATTGCCTCCATTGATGACCACTTAGAATATTTGTCAAATACTGTATTGTAACAAGTCATTGACCAAAATGATTGAGAAACATGGCGGAGGGTCCCGTGGTCGTCGATTGACAAATGTGGCGTCGACGTGGTCTCGTTTGTGAGACCACAGTTATTGCTGGATGATTTTAAATGAATTAAATTGATCAATTATGTGGTTATTTATTATATATGGGTTATTTCGTGTCTAATTCATTTAATTGAAAACTTATATAAAGACTGTAACCTAATTAAACTAGCCTATGACCTCATAATTTCCAAACCCAAATTAGCTCCTCCTTCTATCTTTTCTCTCTCCAATGAAACCCCATTGAAGACTAAGCTAGAGGGGTTTCTTTAGGGAGGCAATAAGGTTCATGTTTATCATCAACAAATCAACTCAACAGGTATGGGATTCCTTAGATCTTTTGGTTCTCTTTCCCCAAAGTGTTCCCTCAAATCTAGTTCAAAAGATGAGTTCTCATGTGGGTCTCTTCCAATCTCGAAATCTATCTGTCAATTTGATTTGTATATGGTTTATTTTGATTTAATTATTAGATTATGATGAATTTACTATACTACACTCATTTTTGGGTTTATTTTAGGGGTGATGATAACAAATTATGATTTCATTTTGAAGGACATTGAGTAAGTCTTGCGATCTCTATCAAACTTAGGTAGGTCCTCACATTCCGAGGGCAATGTCGGTATCAAGCTTTTGATAAAGGTATTGTTAAAAAACATATAGTTCGTTCATTTACTTTTGACAGCCTATATGTGGCTTTTGATACATGAATGGATGGGATATTTCCCAATTAATTTACTCTTGTTTTAGACGGTTATGAGATGGAGACATCCGATTTGAAGTAGTATGTATATTCTTATAAGATATATAGATATATATATATATTATATATAATATATATATATTATAGATATGTACATATATATATATATAAAATAAATATTTATGTATAGTTGAGATTAAAGAGAAGGATATGTAAGCTTCCTATACAAAGGTTCTATGTTAGACTCGATATGACTATATTATATGTATGCGGAAGGTCTATGTAAACTTTAAGATTGATATAGAAAAGCTTTAAATTTTATGCATTTTTGACATATAAATGTAATGATGTAAGCTAAGAGGCTAGTCTTTAGTCCTCCTAAAGGACGTCTTGGAACCATATACGTTATAAGGGGGGGTCCTCCGGGTTATGACAGTACCTAGTGTAATTTGACCTGGTATAACCAGGCATCTCTAATACATTACATTGGTCTTCCTACAAAACTTTATCTACGTCTTTGAGTTGGTTGGCAAATAGTTCCGCCTTTTTTTTCAGAAAAAACACTTATAACATCAAGAACTTTGAACACTTCATCAATGAACCCTTGTGGGTCTTCCTCTATCTTAGAACCATAGAAAGTAGAGGATTCATCCTTATGAAATCCCTAATCCTTGTAGCGATAGTGCTAGCATTGGGGTTTACTTGAACCCCAGCATCCCAAGAAACTTGAGTACAAAACACTAGAGTGAAGCTTTGTATAGCCGACCTCATATCAACGTTATACATAGCCCCTTCTTCAATAGGAACTTGAGGGTTTTGAGGTGCTTGAGGGGGAACCACCTCATTCAAATACTCATCTCAAGCCTTCAATCATTGTTCTTCTTGTATTCATTGTCTATAAGCACAATAAAAGGATAAGAAGAAAGACTAAATAGAACTAGGACTCTTAGTCGCAACTAAGGAATAACAAGAGACTGAAAGTGCCTAAGAAATACATAGACTCTCAGTTATAAGTGTGGCGAACATCACAAATATGAACAAGACCTACATTGACATGGTTTAGTGATACATCAATATTAAGATTTACTTTAACCTAATGCTCTTATACAATATTTTTGAAGACGCACTGTACACCGTAATCGTTAATTATCTAAGACAAGCCTCATAGTGTTCATTATGACATACCATAGGTCTAAAGTATGAAAAAATTAAAACTTTTATATAAACTTAGTGAGTTTTACATAGACCTCTCATCTAGGAAGCTTACCTAGGCTTCTCGTTAAACAATATAATATTCTACATGAATTTAGTGTAAATCTCTGTCACATATTAAACCATCTAAATGAAGTAAAACATTTGTTCATAGCCCTTATAAAAATTCATAGTTGTCAAATAGGGATTACATCAACGTCTTCATCAATATGAGAGAAAAAAAATGTCTTTAGACAATACAAGTACAACTAAGGTAGAGTAGGTGTTGTCATCCTCGAATTAGAGGACCTACCAAAACATGGAGACTCTAGTCCATGCTTTCTTGCTTTAGCCTTACGATACCTCACTGGCCTGAACCTACAATGTTTGGTAAAAAGTGAAGAAATATGTATTAGTAGAAAAAATATGTACTAAGTATGGCTCCTCTCCATAACAATTAATAATGCATGAGAAAGGGCACAATTTAGTCAAAACGATGCATAATGTCGAAAAATTAAGTATACACATATAAAGAAAATCATAATTATATCCATATATAAGTAACTCAAGGAATACTTGTGCAATGCCAAAAATAAAGACTCATAGCCCTATCAAAAGTTAAATATCATATAATCAACCGATTTCATACTTCCAACACATTTCCATAACATACTTCATGCATCAATACTTACTCATAACTTACAAACAATATCATAATAATAAAATAACACCAGTGGGACACCCTCTAGAGATGCCACATGTCCAATACGTATGAGAAGTGTTATACCCTCACTCACACCATTTAATAAAGTTTAATACATACCTAATGTCACGACTGGGAGTAACCCCTAGTAGTAACATTGCGTACTTGACCTCTCAGAGTTCTTTTACAAGCCCATCGTAATCATTCATCGCAGTGTCATAGTTAAATATAGCAGACAATTTGAAAACTTTCACAGCACGTCATCTGCTTGCTAGAACATCACTTAATATATATCTATATTATATATATATAGATATATATATCTGGGTGTGTGTGTGTGTAATATAATCATATTAACATAGTTGAGTGGACTATTAGTCTGTTTTCTCCTCGGAAGATAACATCATAGTAAATTGCCCGACAAACAACCGTTACTTACATTATAACATAATATCTAAGCTATACATATACTTGAATGAACCATACTATAAAAAATATTTGAACCCATAAGGATCCATTTTCTTGAACTAGGGGAAGCTATAGAATCCTTTCACTTTAAAATACATTATGTAGTACTACAACCATGCATTTAAATAGGACATTTTTTTAGAAAACCATGCATCATGCCTTTTAGTAAAACTTCATAAATGATTTATATAACAAGCACAACATAGCTCATATACTTCACATAGGCATGGACACTAGCTAGGTCCTATGGGAAAACATACTTATGGAAATGAGAGATATGTATTGGACCCTCTCCATGACCATTAGCATTGGAGTTCTCATCTCATGAGTAACTAGAGGTGAATTTCCCTACAAGGGAAGTAAACACCTCATGTGGAACCATAGGTCAATGATCCTCCAAGGGAAGTCAACACCATAGGAGAAACCAATGGTGAATCTGTATCTAAGGGAAGAAAACACCTCTCATTGTAAGGTTCACTCGGTTCTAAGCTAATTTCCCTTTATTGAAAAGTCTATATTAACTTTAATTCAGCCTCTAGGATATTAACTCATCATATTCTTACATCATAGGTTAGTGATGAGATTTGTCCCTTCATCAACTAAGTCATGTGACAAATCCTTTCACATGGACATAGCTTATTCAAGCAATATCTAGTTTGGAGTACAGCTGATAATACTTTTCAAGAGACCCTACTTTACTAGAGTATCGTACTTGCTTCATTGTATGCATTAATCTATGAATACATGTTCATATATGATAAAACCTTTCACATACAAATTTAGACACTACACATATGCATGCCTTATCATATCATATATATTCATGATTATAGCTTAATCAAGCACTCATATTCATGTACATAGATAACCACCTAATAACTATCCTATCAAGGCACACATGGGCAATGCATAGACAAGGTCACATACCCTTATCAATACTAGTACACCTATCAATTCTTTCTTGTTGAGGGAAAAATAAAATACAGTATAATATATGAGACAAGACATCTTCATTATTTGAATCTAATACTCCTAATCATGTTTAAGACCACACATTTCTGTAGAGGTTCATAGATAGGGATTATGATACACAATAGTAACTAATTTTCAATAGACCTCAATAACGTCAAACGTATAAACCCTAACTCTTAAATCTTTATTCACTTGTAGAAAACATTATCAATATAACCTAGATCATGAACTATCATTGGAGAATAGGCATATAGTTTCATATGTATGATCATCATAACCACACTTCACAACGTAAATTTTTCTTCAAAACCATGGTCATAAAACATAGATATATAAACAAGAAGATAAACACAACCACCATAAATGGAACATACCACACAATGCCATACGAGGCAAAACATCTACCAATTCTATAGAAAAGTAGAGAGAATAGGGCCAAGTTACAATCCTCCAAGCATTGGAAATCATTGATCAATTCCCGTAATTAGACATAAATACATGTATAAAACGTAGATAAAGACACCATTACATTAACTAAATCATACTTCAAACATCATGGTTTCAAGATCACATTAGGTACACTAATTCATAAAGTCTATAGGAAGTAGAGGCGTATAGATCAACTTACCAAATCTGTAAACCTTGATCATCATTTATCAACCATCAACATTACTAATATGTAATAAACATAATTGAAATATAATTCAATCAACATAGAGTCAACATTAAAAGACACACATTGTAAACCAATTTAAAATTTTTTAAGGATCATAGGTTCATCATCAAATTTGTTTGAAATTCATATTAAATATAGTAGATAATCATAAATTTATCGTAAACATGCTTCGAAATCAATTTGAGAAATAACCCATGGCTAGATTAAAAATTGGGAAATATGGTCTGATTCATATTTGAAAATCCTTGTATAACTCTTTTATTGAACAGATAACTAAAAATGAATGTTCGTCATACCTTTCTACATGATAACCCACGAAAAATTGAATAAGAAACCATTAAAATCCAACCTCTAGCGCGAACTTTAGTTTTCCTTCCAATGGAGGTTTGAAAGGATTTGGAAGAGAAGAGATATTCTGAATTTTTATTTCTTAATGAGTGTTGGGGTTTTTTCTTTGGTTTATATCCGTCTCTCCAAGTTATCAAAACAACCCCAAACTTATTAGGCCTTTTTGTCGTTTCAAAATTGACTTTAAAATAATGCAAAAGAATCTGGGAAGTGGCTGCGAGTGGCGGAGGCAGCCTTTGAATCTGCACAAAATTAATTTTGAGGCAGAAGAGTGCGTGTTGGGTGCGCGTCGCACAAGAACGTTCATTGCCAGGCACGCTACGCGATTGCAGCTCCTATTCTTGCTGATGCACGATGCCTTGGGCAACCTCCTTGCTCAATGTTTGGGTCCTCCTCGGGCGCTCTTACGGTTGTCATCGTTGAGTCGTCCCAAATGCGTTGACCCTTAATATGTCTATGAAGATGCTAGGGTCATCCCAACATTTTTTTTGTACATAAAATAATGACAAACATGCAAAAACACTCTAGCACGTCAAAAGACTAACTTTTGAACATATTGGACGTTCTTATATGTTTCACCTCTAAATGACTTCAATCAAGTATACTTACTATTAAACACTTAATGAATATAATTTAAACATTCTTAGACACAAGTGAGGCTCTTAAGATCTAAATTATTTGTGTGTAATTCAACCCTAAAACAGAGTCATAATGATAACTGTTATGTACCTTTACATTTAGGGAAAGAAGTTCAATACCGACATGAGGCCATGTGAGCTACCTTTAATCCGGTTTTCTACTCCCACACCAAAAAGAGAGGATTTACCTAAGGTGCAAACATTCGTACATAGCTATCTTCGTGGATCTACTAAGCTAAAGTCCTATGTAGGCACATCGTTAAGGGTCAGGGAGTTTTTTTTAGAGATCTTGAACTACAAAAGAGGATGTTTTCATCTCATCAGGAAACACGTAATTTGGGGAAATGGTGTTGCCGTAATACGTAATAACATGAATAGAAACATAATTATGGGAGGCCGAAAACTACAACGTGAGGAACCCTCAATCTTATTGACATGCCATTTCAGTGATAAGCAGTTATTACCTTTAGTTATCATATTATTTCATCACACGAGTTCACATTCATCACTTCTAGAATCTATAGTAAAACCTCTATCAGAACTATCTCATAGGGTATCACAAAGGCGAACAATTCCTTGTCACGTAGACACCACATCATAAAGGGAATTAAAACCTGTCTTACCTTTTCTTCACTTCGATGTAATCATTCAGAAATAATTTCAATAAAGACTTTAATTATGATAGTAGTATACATACATATCTTATGTCTAATTCATTGTCTTTCGGGTTAGGGGTGAGGATTACATAGCATCAACATCATAACCATACAATTTACATACAAGCAATGTTACCTAATTAACTCATACTTGATAATTGAATTCAAGAACAACCAATCAACATACCTCATTGCCCTTTCAAGAACCTTTATACTTACATTACCACAAATACATAATAAATTGCTTAAACAAGTTATATTGAAGAAAAAATTACATATTTTACGAAAATGTAGTCAATCTACATACTCACAATTCAAAATATAATTTCAAGGTTTTCATGAAATTTGGGGAAAGATATAGGTCTAGGGAAATATCATAGGAAATCCAAAATTAACGACAAATATATACTTAAAAACATTAATTCATCATAATTGATTCATAATTTTGTTTTTCAAAGAAGACCCATGTGTAGAAGAAAACCTATATTTTTTGGGGATTTAGTAATCATAGTTTTGATGGACCTCTTGGGGAAAAGAATCCCAAGAGTGAAAGAGACCATAATTTAGAGATGATAAAGCCACAAAATTGGGTTGGAAACTTGAAGGCTTGATCTTCATCATGGAGCTCTAATGGTTTTCTATTGAGGTTTGGAGGAAGGAATAATTTGACTGAGATGAGGGTGATTAATGATTTCATCTTTTGATAATTGATTTCAGTGTTAAATTTAAACTAATACAGACCATAATAACTTGTATAGTCACCCACTAAATTACCCACAAGACCCCTCACTTATATGAGTCTTTTTGTGAAGTCAAGATGCTAAAAATATGACTTTTACAAATCAAAAAAGTAGTTGTGCATCGCAGGCTTAATTTCATGATTTTGTTTTGAAATACGGGATGAGGAAGTTGACCTCGTGTAGGCAAAGTTTTGATCCTTTCATGATGGATGAACGCAGGCTACTTTGGCAGCCTGCTCGCCCATGTTCCTTATCGGTGGTCCTTGTGGTATCATGACTGTATGTTTTGACCCTCTTACACATTTGAACATCTGATAGTATTGAAAAGTGTTATAAATCCCCATATTCCCTCGACATTCACAAGAATTAGGACATCTACACGTTCAATTTAGCTAGTTTTCGGACGCCAACGAGTTTCTTTGATGATATGGCTTCAATATTTCTTCCCAAATTGGTTACACGTTTGAGGTTTAATCAGGATTATAAAAAATATGATGCTCTAGTATAGGTCATGGAAATTACGGGGCATTATAGTTGGGATTCCTTTCCCGAAAGGGTTATTCCGAGATTGATTTTTCAAAAAGATGATTTCATATGGGTTTCTTCCTAGTAGAATTTTGATCTTCTAAATTCTATTTTCTATGGTTTCTTTTTATTATTTTTCATATATTATGATATATTATGTTATAATTATGTTAGTTGTTTATGAGTTAACCTAGTATGAGGAATATATCATGAATTGACCCAAATTCCCTAACCCCAGGTTATGAACTAGTTTCAAATTACTTGTATTGATGCAATCGACTTAATTTATGTTCTAATTAATATTTATTGCTTTTATAACATCTTTTATGGGATGAATTTGTTATTTTATGTTTATATCATGGATGATGAATTTTGAAGGAGATTTGGTATGTCTCTGTGATGTCAAACCTTCACCTTAATTATGAATGGTTATATTTGTTGATGAAGTTCAATTGATGTATATATTTTATCTAGATTAAGTTGATCTTGTATTATGATGCAATAGAAATTTCTTGATTATGTGATTATGATATTATGCTTAAGATGTAAAGATATAAGGTTTGTTATTAATTGACTATGTGCATTTATATGACCTAATGATGATAATGTTCAAATCTCACGTACAAGGGTTTTATGGAAGTATGTTCTCATGCAATTCCTACTTATATAATGAGATTGACTATAAAAGGAGTACATTTTTATGACCCAAACTAAGTTATTTTAAAAGGGACTCTAGCTTATCACCGAATGAACTAGTAGTGAGGAGTGTCTCTTCCCAAGTAGGGAAGGTCGGTTCACTATTGTACTCATGATATTGGAGACTATAATTCATATAGCATAAAAAGGGACCAAAGTATATCTCCTAGTTCATGAACTATGTTGCCCCGTAGGAATATTAGCTAGTATATCTACCTAGATTCCATGTTAATGTATTGGTACTAATTTGACAAGTAGTCCACCTTCTTTCGGCGTAGGGTTCCATGTCACCGGATTCAACATTAGATCATGTGGTATATGTCGTTTAAGGCAAGATGTTCCCGAAAGTAAAATAAAGTAACAAAGTGAATCCTAACTAGGAGGACAAAAGGGGTTTTACTTAGTCTAGGTAGGGGTAAAGGACTCTCCGTTAAATTGAAGTAGTTGGCTTTTAGGGAAATCCTATGAGGTGATTCTTAAGTTCTTGTGCTTTTATTAAATTAATGATATGTATATATTTATTCTTCATATTAAACGTATACCTTGCAAAATGTGATTATTAATGCTAATGAAGCTATGTTATGTGAAGTTAAACATTATTCATGGTCCAATGGCTGGTTATCTCGGTTGAGTGGATTTATTGTGCTTCACTTGACCATTATGTGTGATGGTTTTAGTTATATTATAATTTTATGAACTCATGAACATGATTTGCTCTTATGACATAATGTTAGAGTTTATTTGGATATTAATTCAAATATCATATACAGATGTTGACTTGACTATAATTGATGATGTTAGTCTGTGTAGAATATGCTATCGATCATGGAATATGTTGCTATTGCCTTAAATATGTTCTTTGGTGGGCATACAACTTTTAAATGTATCTTGGCATAGATGTGTAACCCAAATGTCTTTTACACATGATTTATAGTGTGTGTGCAATTTTTCAACTTAGTACAAGTGATGTTTTTAATCTATTCTCTCTAGTCACAAAAATGTTTTGTTACGTTCTTTCAATGGTTCATGATCCTATAGAATCACTCATGTTGAATTAGTAGAACTTCTTATGGTCGATATTCATCTCATTTTGGTAATGGATTGATTTCATGATTGTTTTGCTTCATAGATTGTAGGACAAGAATTGTGAAGTTCAATTTTCCTAATGAACATTTTTTTTAATGGAAAGGTTGTAATTCTGTTCCTACAGGTTGTATCATGTCTTGACTAACGACTTTTAAAATGATCTCAAATGGGTGTTATACAATCTTGTAAGAGTAAAAGATTTAGACTCCGAAAATCCTCTGTAAGATCCTGAAAATGAATTATGTGAAATAGAGACTAACACGGTTATGATGATAGTTTAAGGTCGTTAATATGTATATAATGTTGTATTGAGTAAGTTATTAAGAGTTTAGGTGATTTTGAAGTGAACTGTAAAGGGACAGCTAAGACGTTCGATGACTATGTCACCTTTGTGCCTTATATGTGGTTTGATGTGTTTATGTGTTGTTATTGAGGTTATAAAGTCCTTAATTGAGTTATTAGGCTGTATATAGGAAATGTGTCAAGTTTCATGAACTTTGGAGGTCAATCGTCCAAAAATGTCAGTGATGTTACAAAGTTTTGCCTTAAAACAACCTTATGTGTCTAATCATGTTTTGTCGAGTTTTAAGTGTTCTTTTTTGATGGAATGTAGTGTGAAGATAATATTTATTGATATATATATGAACATGTCTTTGTGGTTGGAAAAATTTTCCCGAGAAAATATCCCCAAGAACCATCCAAAAATCCTTGAGGAAGGACCCAAGTTGGTGTTATAGACAGGCCACCAACGGATGGAAACCGAAGCTCAGTGGGTCAGTTAATGCCCCGTTGATAGTGTATTGTCGATTGATAATTAGACTTGGTAGAGGAGATATCAAATACAAGGCTCAGTATCAGACCATGAACAAGCAGGATGGTACGTTGGTAAAAGGACGGGCCGGCGATGGTCCTTTGTCTGTGAGGATTGTCTCTCCGTGCAGTCATTGTTAAGTAGAGGGATGATGTTTTAAATTAAACCCACGTCAAACTAAAATAAAAAGTCATTTCTTAAAGTGTCTATTGGGTATTTAAAATGTGTTTATAATCCTAAAACAATAGCAGATTTCATTTTTCAAAATCAAAAAACCCAAATTCCCTTATAAATGCCCTAGAACACCATTCGAGACAAATCTCGAGGAAGGGATTGGATTGGAGAATTAAGTTTAGATTATTTAACAAAATAAAGAATATACTTCATTGAGGAATGAATTTTTAATCCTTGAAACTCTATTTCATTTAAGGAGAGCCCAACTACCAAAGCTTATTTTCATATTGTTTTCAAAGGATGAATTGTCCAATTTCATGATCTATGTTACTGGGTTCGTGCATTACAAGGTTTTTTTTGTTAAGCTTACATGAATTTAATTGTTGTTAAATTAGATATTTTACTCAATTACCCTGGAACTCATGTTAACTGATGAACCCTAGTTTTTTACTACTTTATTGGTGACTTTATTATTGACTTAATCGTTATGAATTTTACTTGTAGTTTTCTAGGAGCACAAATATAATGATGGAGAATTTTATTCAACTTATGATAGGTAATATTAAATTCATAAATCTATGTTTAAACTATCCTCACTTTCATTGCATATATAGTGTATGCGGTTGAATTGAATTCATGGCCATTGGTAAGGCCTTAGTTAGGGATATTGAATTGGCAGAGTCTAGACATTGAATTGAGGGATGTTGGAGGTTGAGTTGTGGTACGCTGGACCTATTAACTTTATTTTTAATTGTATTTTGACTTATTTATAGTGTTATTGTAGTGTCCTCTTAGATGTTTGTGTTATGTTTGGCTTTACCTTGCAATTGATGGGGCCTTGTAGGTGTACTTTATTGTAATATGATGATCATGACTTGTCGGCACAACATTGATGTATTATGATGATTTATGTGAAAGTTGAAAGGGATGATATGTATCTTCTGTGACTTACCAAAGTGTTAGTATATTGTGATTTGTACTATTTAGTTATTTAGGTGATCATGTTAGAATCATGACTATGTGCTTTCTAATATGGTCTTATGGGTGATTTTGATGCCTTCTTTATTACGCTAATTTGACAATGGATCCTATTATGGTCATATTTATTATTATGTGATAGTGTATAGGGTGACTTAAAGAGGATATGGTTATTTCTATGTTCTTCATAAATGACATGTAATATGTGTTAAGTTAAAGTATGTTGTCATTTGTCTTGTTTAACTAGTGTCCCTTACTTGATGCATGTATGAATGTGAATATGTGACGTCTTCACTTAGTATGGTAAAGCCTCTTAGTCTTGTATGTATGTATGACATGAGACCTTAAATAATGTTAAGAGGGTCCTTTAAGTAAACCTTGAACCTAGTGGTAAATTCATGAATGTTTAAGTCGACAGTCGAAGTTGTATCCTTCAAGTTCAAAGGAAATTATAAGAAACTTTTAAGGGTGTTTGAGGTTGGAATGCATCATTCCTAGACCCACTTAGTAAAGTCATTATGATCTTCTTGTCACCATTGTATTGTAGCCCTAGAAAAACCATTTTTTGGTAGTTAGTAAATGGTAATTGGTTATGAACCTGAAGGGAACACCTTTTTTTTATGAAAATTTAAATTTGAATTATTTATGGAGAACAAAGCTTGCACCGAGTTCTTGGAGTATTGGTTTAAGGGGTGTGGATCTATTAAATAATAAGACTAGATGTACAAAGCATGCTTAATAACTCGCCTTTAACCATTTGCCTACATGTTTGATTGTATCTAAGGTACATATCATTGGCAAGTAGACACCCTCGTCGGAGTTAGGTTAGAAATATGGTATTCCATGTCTTGCTGTTGTTGGTCATATCGGTGAGGTTATTCTACATTTGGGTAAATTAAATCATTAGAGAAGTTCTATGTATTTTGGTTGTGGGCACGGGATGTAATCTAGACATTACACTATAGGTTTAAAGTTTTAGTCAGAGGTCATTAGTATCATCCAAAACGATATTGAGGTCCTGTATGTGTATTAATGTATGTCTTAAATGAAACTAATCATTACTTACTTAAGTTAAGAAAGTACAAAAAAAAAAAATGAATAAGTACTTACCATAGAGTTAGTAAGAGGGTCTAGTAAGGTGTAAAGGGGGACTAGAGAAATGGGTCACTCGTAATACTTACCTAGATTTTATTCTTAGGATTTATGGCTTAGTGAGGGAAAATGGTTGAAAAATGTAGACATAATCTAACTTTGGGAGTCTTAATTGATTATTTTAGATAGTTTTGAAGATGTAAATCATAAATGTTATCTTCTTGATTACTTAATTAAATCTTTTCATAGCCTCCGTAAGGAGAATGTCTTATTACCTATGTTTTGATATATTAAGCGAGAATTATTCTATGATATATAGTCTATGGGAAATCTTAAGTGTGTGTAAGGGATTTTAAGGGCTGTCTCTTCACAACGCACTGAAATGAGACATAGATTAACTTTTGGTAGAGGAAAACTCAAGTTCATGTGTTTGTGCCTTGTAAGTGTGTAAGTTTCTCGTTATAGGTCGTCTTGAGGATCATTTAGAAAATCTTAGAGAGGGTGTATGGGCGGTCTTTTTTTGTGTTGCTTAAGTGAGTCTTAAGATAACTTCTATTGGGGGAATTATATGCTAAAAGGCTCTTAAGATAAAGTGAAGAGGTTTCACTATAAAAGTTAATAACTTCACTGTACATTGAATTAAACTCGCTGTAAGGTTTCTCTTAGAAATTCTATATATTGACTAAGTGATTTTTTAAGTGTTTCAAAGTTGATAAGTGTTGTACTTATGATTATATAATGATATTTTAACAAAAAAATGCATATTTCAAATAAATGTTCGTGTTCACGATTTTATGCATCTGGCCAATAATAGCCACCAAATGTGATCGTATTAATCCATGCCTTTTATATATCGATAAAGTTGTTGGTACGCGTTGAGGAAGTATTTGGGAAGCCAAAGACGTTTGTGTAGACACAGTTCAAGTGCAGTTGATGAAGTATGTCCTATTTGATCGAGGGATAGATTTCGTTAATACTTCTTATTCGAAAGTATGGAATAGACTAAGGTATATATATTCGTATTGATGAAAATGGGCCATGTCCAAAAAACTAATCTTGTGTCTAAGTTGTGATTATATTGAGAACTTTAGTATTTCCTAATGTTTTATATAAAGATGTTATTAATTACATTATAATGTTTTGTGAAAACGTTTTTTAATTCTGCATCGACTTTTTTTTATCATGAATATGCAAATGATAATAGGGAAAGGGGCTGGTTTCCAGACGTCCGAGATCGGGCAAACTAAGCGGCTTGAACTACCTACACTTAGAGTTTCAGAATTTAAGGAGGGTATTGTGGTATCGTGAGCTCGGTATCATAAGTATAGCGGTAACTAAATAGTGTTAGATTCGTAAAGTGGCATCAGTAATATCTAGTAGGATGAGTCTTGACCATCTCGTGTGACGCCTAGTCCCGCAACCCATTATGGGCGAGAGGATATAGGGACCGAATTCTATAGTTTCCATTCTTTTATTACTACTAATGTGGTCGTAGAGTAAAAGTTGGTGAGTCCTACTTTCTTAGGATTTCTCTTGAAACTTTAGGAATATGAATCTGGGGGGAACCGGCTAGGAGAGTTGAAGAGAATTGGATGTGATTGAGTAGAAGATTCCTCTTAAAGTTGAGGAACGTTAATATAGTTCCGCAACGGTTCTCAAGGTGTTCAAATGATGATTTTTTCAGTCCCTATTGTTGGGGACGGTAATTATTTTTAGGGGATCTCTGGTAGTTGAGCAATCAAGATATGGGAAGAGGCTTTTCTTGCTTTATCTCAGCTTTTGTGAATTAATCAAGAGAATTTGAGTATGGTGCAATAGTAACAAATGTCTGCAGTCAGCAGATAAGGTGACGTCTGGAGGTTAGAGAAAACTTTTTGTGAGGGATAATTATCCTAATTTTCTTAGCTCTGAGGTTGGGAGAGGATTCCTCAAGAGTTCTGAATGGTGATGGACAAACGGTAGTTGAGTGTTATGGGGGATAACTAAGGACAAAGGGGAGGCATTATTCGTATCCAATTGAGGCAGGTCGCTCAGCAGAATGGTAAACTAAATGTGAGGACAATAGGCTGGGAGAGTTGGGTCCTATTTAGTGGGATGGAATTTTAAAGAAAATCTTTTCATGGGAAAGTACTTTTCCAGTGACCTTTAAAGGGAGGGAGAGGCAACTGTAAGGTAGATGAAGTTTTATCAATCTCAAGCAAGGAAATATGAGTGTTGAGAAATACTCTTTGATGTTCTCAATGTTATTTACATATGCCCCATCCCTTGTGTATAATAAAATGGGATGAGATGAGTTATTTTGTGACAGGCGTTGGCGATCTAGTGAAGGAAGAATTTCTTAAGATGATACAACATGATAGTATGACCCTAGCTATACTCATGGTATATACCCAATAAATTGAAGAGTATAAACTTGGGAGGATTTGTAGAAACCTTAAAAGGAGTGGTTCTAGTGATCAAGGTCAATCTAGGATTAAGAAGAGGGCTCAAACACAATAAGAACATAGGAGTTCTAAGGTTAATTTGGACAAAGAAGTTGGTTCTCAAACTGGAAAACTTACGTGTGTTACTTGTGGAAGGAGGCACTATGGGGAAGTCCTAAGTGGTACCGAGAGTTCCTTTCGTAGTGGTAAGGAAGGACACAAGGTAAGAGATTTTCCTACCATTGCTTATAGAGTAAGAGAAAGTAAATAAGTTGCTCCTATTGTGCCAAAGGATGATGTTCAAGCAACGGGGAGTGTCTATGCACTCCGGACTAGAGGAGAGAAGACGGAAGGAGGTGAATTGAGGTTATGAAGGGTAGAGTTATCATATATTTGTTTTTTAGTGATATGAGTTCCTTCTAAGTGGGAAAGTATGGTTAGTAGATGGCATAATAAGTCATACAAGCATGTTGCATGTGCATTGTGTTTAGGAGTTTTGTTGAAATTGAATTTCATTTACTTCTTGCATTGTGTATTCTATGAAGTCATGATTATTTTTTAACATGTGTTTATATGATTTTACCTCACATGTTAGCATGTTCCTATCATGAATGCTGTCAAACATGCAATTTTTTGTAAAGTGCATAAATAACATTAAGGTTAGCATGCTCACTCTTATTTTTAAAAAATTGGACTAATTCATTATTGGTCAAAAGTTGTTGCATTGGGTTATTACCTATATAAATGCGTATGATATTGAAATATAAAATGCGTTATTGTGATTCTTGACTCAAGCATGTTAGTTTATGGCCATAATGATTTATAGACTGTTCCTGAGTTTCTTATTGGTGTTTTGACATCTCTGATTATGTGAAAATTAATGTTCTCTTAGAGGTTTGAATTGAATAAGGGGTAATATTGCATTTTCATTAGCTGCTTATCGTATCTCTATTCTTGGAAGTCCTCGGAGAGTGGGAAGTATCATTCGAGGATGAATGTTGTCCATGTGGGGGAGAATGTAAGATTCCAAAAATGACTTAGGTGAAATAGAGCTTAAAATGGTTAAAATGATGGTATAAGTTCATAAATTGGTATATTATATTGTATTGAGGCAGTGGCTAAGAGTTTAGGTGATTTGGGAGTGAAACGTCAAGGGATGACTAAGACGTTTGATGACTAAGTCACCTATGTGCCTCATATGTGGTTTTATGTGTTTATATGTGATTCATTCGGTAATAAGGTCCTTAATGATTTATTATTGTGTATTGAGACAATGTTTTAAGTTTTGTGATATTTGGAGGTCAAACGTACAAGAACGTCAATGACGTTCAAAAGATTTGCCTTGAAATGACCTTATGTACCTAAGCGCGTTTCGTCGAGTTTTCCGTGTTCTTTTTTGATGAAATTAATGTGAGAGGTCCTAAACATGTTTGGGTTGGAAATGATCGGGGAAATCCCCAAGAACATCAAGGGTATGAGAAGACCTAAAGAGCGTTACCCAAGATTCCCAAAGGAAAAATACCTTTTAACAGATTATAAAGCGTACGGACCAGGGCGTCATGCATGCCACGTTTGATGGTGTTGTTGGTACCACAATATTGATACTTATTAATGGGAGAGGAGAGACTAAATACAAGCCTTAGTCACAAACCATGGACCAACAGGACGGTCCATTTGTCAAAGGATGCGTCGCGATGGTCCTCCGTGTTTGAGGACTGTCCCTCGTGCAGTCACAATTAACCTGAGGGGTGAAGTTGTAAATTCACCCCATGTCCAATTAAAAGAAAGGGTGGTTCCTTAAGGGTCTTTCGGGTATTTTAAGTGTGTTTATAGGCCTAAAATATATAGAAGATATCTTATCAAAATTAAAAACCCAAATTCCTAGAACTCATTGTAGACGAAAAAATACAGGAAGGGAGGGAGATGGAGAGCGTGACTGGGGACCATTGTGCCTTTGGTTTCCAACCTATGAACGACCTGTTTAGTCCGTTTTGAGCAACAAGATTTTATTTCTGGAAAAACTGGCAGATGTGACGGAGCCACGACGGACGTTCACGGGGCACGAGGACCGTGTGGAGTGGTGTCGTTTCAAACACCTTAGAAAAAAAAAAACTGAAATTGGGTACTGAAAATCGACCAGAGCTGAAACAGTCAGGGATGGTACTTTCAAAGTGGCAGGACGACGCGCCAGGCTCGACGGCCCGTCACAGGCCATCACTTAACACAAGGTGCTATGTTGCACCGACGGACAGCAGGACGGACCATGAAGGCGCGCACGTGCCCGTCAGGGCTAAGCAATCCAGTTCGGGTGGATTTCTTACAAGTTTTTAAGGGACGTTTTTGATTATTCCGGTGTTAATTATAAAGTTTAGAGGTGATGTTCATAAGTCTAATTAATTGGGGGTTAACGAGGAACCTTAAGTTCAATTAGGGATTATTAGTGCCATCTTTTAAACCTTAATTATATAATAATAGGGTAAAGAAAAGAGGGTTTGAATAAAGAGAAATAGAAAGAACAGCAAGAGAGAGAGGAAAATCGATCAAGAGGAGAGAGAGACGAAGAAGGATAGCTTGTTGATTCAATTCTCGGTGGAGGGTAGTTAGGTTTATGTATACGATATTCGTAGTGAAACTCTTAATAGTGAATGTATTGGTGATAGTATTGTTAAACACTGCTATGTGCTTATAAGTTGTATGCTTTGCAGATTATAGATTATAAAATTGTGAGAATTAAACAAAGCATGATGAAAGATATGAATCCCAAAATCGTGAAAGAAACCCTAATTCGGTTGATATATTATATAATGAGAATGAGACTGCCTTAGTATAAAAGAAGGCTGATAAATTATACTAATGAGAATGGATGAGCCTTAGTGTAGTAAAAGAAGGCTTGATGAATTAGGAGGATCGGGTTGTTGGCAGTTCCGGTACCAGGATTAGAATATGAGGATCGGAAGTGTCACGTTCCGAAACCAGGATGAATATGGTCGGGCGTGACAACGTTCCTCCACGGTACCAGGATAGAATCATGAGGATAGGAGCGCTGCAGAAGTGTCCCGTTCCGAAACCACAGGATAGATATGATCGGGTGCCACGTTACTTTCGGCTGGGAGGTTACCAGGATAGAATGGGATCGGAGGGCACGTTCCGGCACCAGGATTAGAATAGAGGATACGTGAGTGTCACGTACCGCACAAGAGGAAGAAAGATAATGAATTTGAAGATACATGAATATACTCACTCTAAGGAACTTAATTCCCAAAAGGTTATGGTATTGAGGCTTGAGTCCTCATGTGTGAAACTGGTGTAGTTAGGTAAGTTGAATTCATGTGTTTATTGTACAGGTTGCGGATTGTAGTGATTTACATTATTATTGATATATATTGTTCCAGATTTTGAGTTGGCCGATTGATATATACTCAGTACGTGTGGTTGTATGACCCCTATTTTCGGTTAATCTTTGTTATTTGTGAAGCAGCAACCGTTCCGGCAACGTTTCAACTCAACCGTAGATTAGCCAGTCTTCACTTCTTGAAAATTCAGGGTGAGCTGAATGCGTCTAGTTGACTGGGTCTTCTTCGTCAAGTCTTGATGCCTTGAATACTTCCGGCATGGACAGCTTAGCGTTTTAGTTATTTTTTTTAGACTTTCTAGTTAAGTAATTTGAGGATAGATGGTTATTGTGTGGATGACTTCCAAGATTTTGGGCGGATAATAATAATAGTATGAATTGTTTGTATTTAAGGAGTTTAGTCTCCGCATTATTTCTATTGTGATATATCTGATAGTTAAGGTTTAGATGGGTTGGTCGCCACATAGGAGGGTAAATGTGTGGTGCCAGTGCGTCATGATTTTGGGTCGTGACACAAACTTTGTACAGAGATTAGGTTCATTGGTCTCAAACACAAGAACAGGTCTAGTAGAGTCTTAAGGAACGGTAGGGGGACGCTTTTTACTGTTCCTTGACGAAGGCTTATAAGAATTTAGGAAAAAATTCACTCTTTCATTCTTCTTTGTGCTTACTACTTGATCAACTTGGTTCTGGGCCGATACGGAATGGTATCTGACCATTCACTCTATTTCGCAGATGGTTAGAACAAACTAGAGGAACGATTTCGCCCGCACCAGCAGCAACACCGGAACGACAAGAAACGGGGACGGCAGCCAGGCCACTGCGGCTGTTCGCTCGAGAGGGCAACGGCAAGAGGCGTGGAACGAGGTCGTGGGAGGGAAGTCCTATAGAGGAAGAGCGCAAGAACCTCGGCCCCATCTGATACTAGGGCGGGACTCCTCCACCGACCGAGGGGGGGAGGTATAGACGAGTGGGGAGGAAAGGAAGGGGAGCGAGAATGAAAAAGGGCAGAATGAGGGGAATGCCACCCCAACCTACACCAGAGATGCTTCAACCAAGTACTTGCTTATCTCAGTGGGTTATCCGATCAGGGTCAGGCACCTATAGTGGTTTATACAACAACACCTCCGCGTTTTCAGAGGTACGACATGCAGCTATATGGCTCCCCGCATGGATGCAGCATTGGAATCAGGCACCATTCCACCGTATGGACTATGGGCCTATTATGAAAATGATCAGCATGATACTTCAGTAAGTTCTTCTTAATTGAAACCTCCAAGTCTTAATGGGCGCAGAAAGAATAGAGGATGCCTACGATTTTCTGGTTTGATGGTCATGAGCTACTACACAACGATGGTATAGTATGGTATAGTTAGAACGGTTGGCGTTGAGTTAGTAAGCTATCAGTTTCAAGGAACGCCAAAATGTTTGGTGGCGGTCACATGTTGCGTGTCAACCAAAGAGGCACCAACTTATGACGGAGGAATCATTCTCTACCGGTTTATGGCGAAGTATTATCCCAAGGACTTTGAGAGATAGAAAAGGGACGGTTCTTGAGTCTAGACAAAGAGGATGACAGTAACGCGATGAGCTAAATTCGCGCACTATCCAGCTCGCACCCAACTTGGCCTGTTCAGTTACCACAAGACGGGATTCGCCGTTTTGTGGAAGGGGTTGAGGTCAGAGTTGCGGATTTCGCCTTACAGGTCAGCGGCTACGGCAAAATCATTCCAAGAGGTTGTTTTTTGGGTCCTAGACTTGTGATAGAGGTGGAAGGAGTGAAGCCAAGACGACTTCAACCGACATCGACATCGAAAAGGTTTCGAAGGGGGAGGACGGAGTTTAATGTTCTCACTCTAGAGGAACAGAGCTCGGAGGTTACTCAAGTCACCAATTCATCTTCACTACACGACTGTAGTGGTGGTCACCTCAGAACGTCAACACTATCCGAGAGTAGAGACCTATGCTGAACCCCGAGAGGACGTTATGGATGTGGGGAGGTTGGACCATCAAGACGGGTATTGTCCAAACCAGAGTTACGAACCCCATAGAAGAGGTTAGAGTTGGTCATGGTTAGAGGCCATTTTCTGGAAGGAACGTGGGGGTCGAGAGGTAAATGGTGTCATCACAACGGAAGAGGTATGGGAAAATGGAGCCATACTACGCAACATGGTTAGGGGCCAATGGACCAGACAACTGATAGAGGCCATTGTTACGCTTTCCCTGGGAGATCTGAAGCGGAGGCGTCGATTGCGCTGTTATACAGGTAATTTTTGGTTGTGATTGCATGGGCATCTGTATAGTGACCCTGGATCCCACGTTTTCAATGTATCTCATCATTTGCTACTGTCTAAAATTGCATTGGAATTGACTTGACATGCCTATTCGTGTTTCTACCAACAGCTTTGGGAGTTTCTGGTAGTTGAAAAGGACAAGGTCTTGTTTGGTGAACTTTGTTGGAGAGCAACACTTATGTAGAGTTGGTTAATTTAGAAATGGGTGAATTTGATGTAATTCTGGGTATGGATTGGCTTTCTCCAATTTTGCGATACTGTATTGGATTTACTGCTAAACTGTAGGAAATTGGCCAAGCCGGGGACAGATCGTTAGTGGGGAGGGTGACTACAATTCAATCCGGTGCGTATCAATCTCATTTCTTAGTGCTAAGAAAATGGTTAGTAAAGGGTGTTTAGTTTCTTGGCACTCTCAAGGATGACACTACCCAAGTACCTTCGATTGAGTCGGTTCGGTGGTATGTGAGTTTCTGGATGTATTCCCTGCAGATCTTCCGGGTATTGCCCACAGACAGGGATATTGACTTCTGTATAGATCTTGAACCGGTGCAAAAGCCCAATTTCTATACCCCCGTATAGAAAGGGCCTTCCGCGGAGTTAAGGAGGTTTTTTGTTAAAGGTCTCACTTCAAGAGTTGTTGTGAGCAAGGGCTTCCTTAGACCAAGTGCATCTCCTTGGGGTGCTCCGGTTCTTGTTGTGAAGAAGAAGGATGGGAGTTTTCAGATGTGCATAAGCCTACCGAAGTGGAACAGGTGACTATAAGAAAACAAGTATTCCTCTTCCTAGCATTGAATGACTTGTTCGATCAGTACAAGGGGCTTGGTGCTCTAAGATTGACCTTGGATCCGGAATCATCAATTGAAATACGAGCAACGGAGTGTGCCAAAGGAACTGCTTTAGAACCAGGTATGCATACGAATTTGTAGTGATGGTCTTTGGTTTTTGATATGCCCCTGATGCGTTATGGTTTGATTGAACAGGATTTTTTAAGCCATTTAGATCTCTTTGTGCTGTATTTATTGATGATATATGAAGATACTCCAAGAGTAAGAAGGAAAACATGAGGAGCATTTGAGAATGGTATGGAAAACGTTGGTAGAAGAGAAAAGCTTATGCCAAGTTCTCTAGTGTGAGTTTTGTAGATGCAGTGTCCTTCTTGGGGCACGTGGTTTATAAGGATGATAATGGTGGATCATCTAAGATCGAAAGTAGTTGAAGAATTGGGTAAAGACCTACTAATGTGTCAGATGAAGGAGCTGTCGTTGGGTTAGCTGCTACTACCGCCGATTTTTTTCAAGGGATAGATTTTTCTTATATGCTCCCAATTGACGAACTTGACAAGCAAGGAATGTTCCCCATTTGTATGGTCAGTGAATGCCGAGGAAAGCTTTCAGAAGATTAAGACTTTGTTTTTGACTACCGACACTATCCTCACCCTGCGGTATGAGGGGAAGAAATTCATTGTTTATTGTGATGCTCCTATTCGGTTTGGGTTGCAGTGCTAATGAAAGAGAAGGAACGTTATTGCTTCTGCCTAAAGACAATAAAGTGCTATGAACGTAAAATATCCAACTCATGGACTTTAGAATAGGCCGCGGTAGTGTTTGCATTGAAGCAATAGAGACATATGTATATGGGTTAAGTGTGAGGTCTATACGGATATAGTAGTCTACAGTTGTCTTCACTCAGAGAGATTTGAAGGTGAGACAGAGGAGATGGATGGACTATCTGAAGGACTACCACCTCAATATTTGGGTATTATACGGTTAGGGAGAAGGCTGAATGTTGTGCAGATGCCTTGAGTAGAAAGGCGGAAGCATGGGCGAAAAAGCCATAGCTCCTCTGCAAGCCTCTTAGCCGCCCCATTTTGGTAGAGAGGTTCAGACTTCTGGCTAAACGAATTGATGAGGGGGAAATGAAAGTGAGGGAGCGGGAGTGTGGCTAGTGTGAGTAAGATCTTCTTTTCTTGACAAGATTAGGGGAAAAAAAAAACAGGTTTTTTTTGGTTTGATGATGAGAAACTAAGAGAATCCGAGATAAGGTGTGAGAGGGAGGATAAAGAAGCAACAATCAACGAGGGAGGTTGTGTTGAGGATTAAGGAAGGGTATGCGTACCCCGCATTGAGATTTGAATCACAATATTCTGGCAGAAGCTCATATGTTCAAAGGTTTCTATACCATACGGGGGCACACCAAGAATGTATCCGCGACCTAAAACCAACACATTTAGTGGAGTCGACTGAAAAGGCGCACTATTGTGACTTATTGGCCAACGTGTCCAAAATGTAAACAGTTGAAATGAACAACCAAAGGCCGGAGGAACACTCAAAGGAGATGCCCCTTCCGGAATGGAAGTGGGATAGAAATTGCAATGGAGTTGTGGTTTGGTCTTCCAAAGAGACATTGGGTAGTTCGACTCCATTGGGTGATTGTGGACAGATTAACTAAAGTCTGCTCATTCATCCGGTAAGGTGACTTACAATGCAGAGAAGTTAGCAAACTTTACATCTCGAAGAAGTTGTTCGATGCATGGAGTCCACTATCATCATATAAGATAGAGGTACGCAGTTATACTTCTAAGTTTTGGAAACACATTGATGCAGGAATTGGGTAATCGGTTGGACCTTAGTACGCGTTCCATCCTCAGCCGATGGATCAGTTGACGCGAAAGCATTCCCAGTGTTGGAGATGCTTCGCGCATGGCGTGATAGGTTTGGTGGCCATTGGCATAGCGTCTTACCTTTGGCAGAGTTTTCGTACAATAATAGCATCACTCCAGTATTGAGCGGCTCCATTTGAAGCCTTTTTTGTATGGGAGGATGGTGTTGTAGATCTACCATGGTTGGTTTGATGCATTCGAGGTAGACCTGGGGTACCGCTATCTTGAGGGATTCGTTAGAAAAGGTGATGAGCCATCAAGAAAAGCTTTTAGCGGCGCAAAAGTAGACAAAAGGAAGTATGCAGACGGAAGGTAGAGACTGGAGTTCATGGAGGTGAACAAGTCTTGTTGAAGGTTTCACCCATGAAAGGGGTGAGCGGTTGGGCCAAAAGAGGTAAGTTAAGTCCTAGGTATATGGAATTTGAGGTCACTAAAGCGAATAGGGGAGGTGGCTTATGAATTAGCCTTGCCCCAGGGCTGTCCAGGGGGGTGTGCATCCGGTATTTAAGTGGTCCATGTGAAAAGATTTACCATGGGGATGGGAAATTACATTATCCGTTGGATTCAGTTTTGCTGTGATGAAGAATTTGTCTTATGAGGAGGAAACCTGTTCCTATTTTAGATTAGAGAAGTTCGCAAGTTGATGGTAAAGAGAGGATTGCATCAATCAAGGTGAATGGAAAGATCGACCGGTTTGAAGAAGCCATTGGGAGAAGGAGGCAGGTGGCTAAGATATGCGGAAAGATCCTGCACATCTGTTTACGGATTCAGGTCTCTTTTCGCACTTGGTTCCGTACTTGTGATCGTTCGGGGTAACGACCCGATGGGCTAAAGCGTATCTATTGTAACGACTCTTTAGTCGTTTGGAGACAACAGATTTTATTCTAGAAAATGAAAATAATCGGCAGTGTGAGGACGGCCCGACGGACCGTTCGAAGGGCACGACGGACCGTAGTGGAGGGGTGTCGTTTCCAAAACAATTAGAAAAAAAACCTAAAATTGTGTACTGAAACGCCTCTCTGACGTCGTGACGGAAGTGGCAGGAGGACCGTCGCAGGCTCGACGGCCCGTCACAGGCCATCCACTTACCAAGGTCTCTGGTTGCCACGAAGGACAGCAGGACGGACGTCGCAGGTCGCGACGGCCCGTTACGGGCTACGCAATCCCAGTTAGGGGGTCGGATTTTTTTACACGTGTTAAGGGACGTTTTTTGACTACTATTCCTGGCCTTTAATTATAAAAGTTAGAGGGGTTAATGTTAATAGTCTAATACTGAGGGGTTAAAAGAGGTAACCTTAAGTTAATTAGTGCGGATTAGTAGCTGCATCTTTTACAACTTTAATTTATATAATAATTAGGGGTTCTAAAAGAAAGAGGGCTTGAATAAAGAGGAAATAGAAAGAACAGCAGAGATGAAAGAGGAAAATCGATATCAAGAATGAGGAGAGAGACAGAAGAAGAAGCCTGTGAGTCAATTCTTCGGTGGAGGAGGTTCTGGTTTATGTTACGATATTAGTAGTGGAACTCTTAATAGTGAATTTATGTGTTAGTATTGTAAACCCTGCTATGTGTTAAGTTGTATTGCTGCATGATTATGATTATAAAATGTGATGAAATTAACAAAGCATAATGAAGGCTTTGCATCCCAAAATCATGAAAGAAACCCTAATTCGCTTGGATATATTATCTAATGAGAATGATGATGCCTTAGTATAAAGAAGGCTTGATAAATTATATAATGAGACAATGATGAGCTAGTGTAAAAGAAGGCTTGATGGCAATTAGGGGATCGGGTGCACGTTCCCGGTACCAGGATAAATATGAGGATAGGGAGGGTCACGTTCACGACACAGGGGATAGAATTAGGATCGGGTGCCACGTTCCCGAGTACCAGGATAGAAATAGAGGACGGAGTGTCACGTTCCGACACCAGGATATAATATGGATCGGTGCCACGTTCCTGGTAAAGGATAGAATCGGGATCAGAGTGCACGTCGGGCAACAGGATAGAATTAGGAGGATCGGGAGTCAATCAATGTCACGTACCGACACCAGAGGGAAGAAAGATAATGATCTTGAAAGATAATGAATATACTCATATCAATGAAACTTAATTCCAAAAGAGTCTATGGTATGAGGTGAGTCTCATGTGTGAACCGGTTGAGTATTAATGAAGTAATGTTGGAGGGCTACATGTTGAGTATTGTAGTGGAATTTACATATTCTTGATATATATTGTTCCCTATTTTGAGTTGGCCGATGATATCTACTCAGTACGTGGTTTGTAATGGCCCCCCTATTTTCATGTTTTCCTCTTTTGTATTGTGTTAAGCAGCAACATTTCGTCAACTTCAACTCAACAGTAGATCTAGCCAGTCTTCACTTCATTGGAAAAAATTCAGGGTGAGATAATGCGTTAGCTGGACTGGGTTTTCTTCAAGTCTTGATGCCTTGAAACTTCCGGCCATTGGACAGCTTAGCTTTTTAGTTATTTGTTCTTTAGCATTCCTAGTTAATTAATTTGAGATAGTGTTCTTGTGCTGATTGATGACGCAAGATTTTGGGGATAATAATTAATAGTATGAATTGTTTTTATAATGAGTTTAGTCTTCCGCATATTTTCTGTTGATATATCTTGATATGTTACGGTTTAGATGGGTTGGTTCGCTCCACTAGGGGGTTAAAAAATGTGGGTTGCCAGTCGCGTCCATGATTTGGGTCGTGACAGGACATCTTATCAAAATTTACAATTAGATTCATTGACGGTCATCGGTTTTGAATCCCTGAAACTCTATTCATAAGGAGCCCAACAACCAAAGATGTTCTCAATGTTTGAAAGATGAATTGTCCAATTTCATGATCTATGCATGGTGGTGCGTTGATTCAAGGTTTTTGTGAAGCATTAAGTATGTATTGATTGGTTTTAATTAGATTTTTTTTACTCAATTAACCTATGAAATCCATAATTGATGAAACCCTAGTTTTTGACTACTTTATGGGATTACTATGACTTAATGTTATGAATTTAGTGTGTGTTTAGGGCTATTGATGAGAGAAGTGTATTAATTGATGTATATGTTTTTATATTCATAATAGATATTGAATAACCTAGTTCATTGAATATCATAGTTTATGCATTGAATTGATGTTCATGGCCATGATAAGGTCCGTAATATTGAAATTGGATGATTTAGCATTGGATGAGAGTGTTTGAGGATGGAGAGTGGTGATAAAATTACCCGAAATCTCCTTTATCTTAGTTAATTAGGACTTCAATATGTTATGATTGGTATGGTGCCATTATGGTGGCCGGGTGTTAATGTTGCATTTACTTGCAAATTGATGTGTGTCTAATCGATGTTAGTTTATATAATATGATTATCATGGTCTTGTCGACACTAGTTGAAGTATTATGATGTTTATCTTTAGTACGAAAATATCAATCTGCATGTGAAGTAATGTGAAAGTGTAGGTGGTTTCTGTTAATAAAATTATTTAGGTGATCATGTTAGACTATGACTATGGCTTTTATATATAATCTTAGGGTTGATGCTTGGTTATTCCTACTTGACTATATGATTCTATAATGGTCATATTGATGATGATATAATAATTAATAGGGTTACTTAAAGAGGATATAGTTATTTTTATATACTTCGAAAATGACATGTAATATGTTTAATGGTTAAGTATGTTGTGTATTGTTTTGGTTGACTTGTGTCCCTTACTTGATGCATGTATGATTGTGAAGATGTGATGTCTTGACTTAGGATGCTAAAGCCTCATAGTATTGTATGTATGAATGACATGAGACCTTAAATAATGTTAAGAGCATCCTTTATGTGAAACCTTCAACCTAGTGGTAAGGTTATGAATGTTGAAGTCAAAAGATTTAATGGTATCCACATAGTAAAGGAATAATAGACTTAAGTTTTGTTGGGTGAAATGACATCGTACACACCTTAAGAAAGACATTATAAGCTTTTTGTCGCCATTGTAAGGTAGCCCTAGTGGACCTTTCTTTGGTAGGTTAAATGTGATTGGGTTATGACCATTTTATGGAACCCTTATATATGAACCTTAAATATGAATAACTCTCTAAGAAGAAAGGCTAGCACTGTGTGATTAAGGTAAGGAGAAGTAGTACTAGGTAAAGAACGAGACTAGATTACAAAGCATTCCATTCATATTTCTTAACTATGTGCCTAGATGGGATGTGTCTAACTTCTATCATTAGGATGTACAAGACTATCATTGCAGTTTTATAAGAACACAATATTCATGTTCTTGCTTCATGGTGCTATGTCCGGTATTTCCATTCTCATAATCTGTGATAACTTACAGCATTAGAGAAGTTTATAATTTTAGGTGGTGGTATTATGACACGTATCTAGGACATTTGCACAAAAGGCTTTGAAGGTTTGGTACTGGTAGCAGTAGATTTCCTAGGTCTTTTCCAAGACCACATTACTAATGTCCTTTAGTTTATGATGTTCTTCAATGAACTATCAAATGTAATTGTAATGACTTAAGTTAAGAAATTATGATAAATTAATAACTATTTATGTAGAGTAGTTAAGGGGTGTGTAGTAATGGTGTGAAGGGTGCATAGGAATTGTCACTTCGTATCTTACAAAGATAAGTCTTAAGGATTGATCTAGTTAGGGAAAATGATTTAATATGTTGAAATGATATAACTTAGGTTGTGTTAAGGATAAGTTATGTAGTCTTGAAGAGTTCAATAATGGACTTTATCTTCTTTATTTACTTAAGTAAGCCTTTTGATAGCCTTTGGAAGAAGAATGTCATATTACCTATGTGTTTATGTATGAAGTGAGAATGATTGTATAATAGGTATTCTATAGGATCTCTTAAGTGTGTGTGTAAGGGATTGTATATGTGGTCTCTTCACAAATCACTCAAATGACACTTAGAATCACCTCTGTTAGAGGAAATTTCATGTTCATATATTTTATGTCTTGGAAGTGTGTATGTGTCTCATTATAGGAAGTGTTGAGGATCATTTAGGCATGCTAAGAGATTGTGTATGGGAGGTCTCTCTTTGTTTTGCTTCAGTGAAAATTAGGAATTTTTTTAGTTGTGGAATTGTATGCTAAAAGGTGCTTACGATGAAGTGAAGAGGTTTTTGAATAATTTCACTAGACAATGAATAAAGCTATAAATTGACCAAGTGTTTTCTTATGTGTTTCTAAATTCATAAATGTTGTTCTTATGATTATATCATGATATTTAAATGTAATGATGCATATTTCTAATAAATATCCATTTTCATGATTTTTAGGCATTATGTCATTCTTAGTACATGTGGTTGTACTAATCCATGCTTTTATCTATGTGTAAAGTGATTCATAGGTGAAGGTGCTTTTGGAGAGATAAGCTTTAATTAGAAGATCGTTCAAGCAAGTTGAAGTATGTTCTCATTTGACTAGAGGGCATATATGTCTGTTATTTATTTTTCAAAGTAGTGTAGTCGACCTAGTAGTGATATTTCTATTCTTTATGGGTCGTGTCCCAACGTTCTTTATGTCTATGAAATGATGAAATGAGCCTTAGTATTTCCAATCAATTTTATATGAAAGATTTTTTAAAGACTCATAGAATGTTTATGAAAAGTTAGAAGTCCACACTATTTTTCATATGTTTTATTAGTTGAACGATATGAAAGGGATTGTACAAGAGCTCCGAGATGTTAATTAAGTCGGTTGCTGATACACTAATATTACACTTTCCTGAAGAATTATAAGAGATCTTATCAAGTAAAGAACCCAACTATTAGGTTGGGGTCGATCCCACGAGCAAAATGGTTTAGACTTAATTTCAATGCAAAATTATGTCTATTTAGTCAAGTCCTTTTTTAAAACTATTAATTTTAAAGCGGGGGGTGATGAAACCAGAGTAAAGAGTAATGTTAATTATTGCAAAATAAAAACAAGTATTAATGACTGATTTTTGTGTTTTTTATTATTTGTTTTTTCAAGTTTTTTTTAGATTTTCTTTCAAGGGGAATAAATTAGGGTGTAAGTCTTCCCATAGGTTCATAATGCCATAATTCTAGTTATAACAACTCTTCCTTAGTTTTTTGCATGCAAAGTGATAATTTATGTATCTTTAAATTCTTGGTACGACATTCAGAGAATTTCACCTCGTACCTTGGTCCAACTACTTGTATCTAAGTTACTAACCCTTACCTTTACTTTATATTAAACATCATATTCAATATATTACTTAGTTATTACTTCGAGTCAATCAAAACTAGATTATTAGATAGTATCCCAATAAATCTATGTCGATATTCTTTTCCTATTAACTACTCCCGTGGTCGGGCAAGTAGCAATATGGCGAGTTCTACCGCATGCACTCGTTAAAAAGAATTCTAAATGAAATAATTGTTGATGCATACAATAAGGTATTTGAGAATTGTTATTTATCTAGGTTTCTTTTGTTAATCACTGATGGTTTCCACAACCCTAGTTGTGGATTTAGTTACCCATGCATATAAGAACTCAATTCATAGTTGATAAATAACAAATCTTGAACCTATATTGAATAATTTGAAGAAAATCCCGAAATTCAACTTCAAATCACACAATTATCTTAAAAAACAAAATCTTGAAATTTAAAATAATTTCCAAGTTGAAAAGACAAATCTCCAAAAACAAAATTAAGAAATAAGTAATATAATCCACCCCAAAAATGAGGTTTTACAGCATATATATTAAAATAGTTGAGTTCTCAATTAAAAAGAATTCAAAAAAGGAAAGTTTGTTCAAAACGCGGCTTCAATCGACCACCCCCACAGACGGTCCGTCGATCAAACGACGATCATCGACTCCCCCGTAAGTCCATACATAGCATCTTCTCTGATCCAATCGAGGGACCAACAACACGGTACATCAATTCACCTACCATCATTCGATGCTTCTTGTCATCCCATAATTAGTTTTTATTAAACATCGGGTACAAAGACATTCTTTGATAAGATCAACGTTTTGATAGGATAGTCCATATGTAAGACCTTAAAGATGTCATAGGTTTAATAGTGCCTAACATGTTGGTATTTATGTTATAAGGTCCTAAATATGTCTAATATGTTGTATATAAGCAGTATCTAAAGTATTAGAGGTGTTGTAAGTCAAACGTCAAGGACGACAAAGACGTTCAATAATTAAGTCACCTAATTGTCTAAAATCTTGTTCTATTAGTTTATATGTGATTAATGTTGTTTTAAGATTCTTAATAGAGTTAATATAGCATGTATATGCAGTGGTTAAAGTTTCGTGAAGTTTGGAGGTCAAACGACCAAGAATGTCCAAGGAGTTCGAATGATATGCCTTGAGTCGACCTTGTACGTCTAGACGTGTTTCATCTAGTTTTATGTGTTCTTTTTTGATTAAATTCATGTAATAGGTTATAAAATTATATAATATCGTATTTGGTTTGGAAACGTCCGGCAAATTATCTTTAAGGACCATCTAAGGGTCATTGAGGAAGGACCCCAAAATCACTATGTAGGCTGTCCCACGCAAACCCTGGCGACGGAGCAGTCGATGGCCTGTCGTGGATGTGACTCACCGTAAAAGGGTCCCATCGTGAGGGACATAAACATTGGCGAGGTAAGTACTCTTGGCCAGCCATTTTATCCAACGACGGAGGGTTATGATGCCCCGTCATAGGCAGGCGTCGCACGACCTGCCTTCTTGCACAGGTGTTGCTGTCCACATAGGGGTGAACTGTTAAATTCACCCCACTTATAAATTAATTCATGGACGGTTTATTAAGGGTTATTTGAGTATTTTTTTAAAGTATATAAAGGTTAATCACATCGAAGACTTCATTGTTTAAATTCATGAACCCAAAACTCATAGAAAATATTAAAAAACCTCTATTGAAGTCCATCTTGAAGAGGCATCTTTGTGAGGATTTTTGTGTCAAACATATTCATTAAAGTGAAGAATTATCATCCTTGAGGTATAGATTTTGATCCTTGAAACTCGTTTCATCAAGGAGCCCAATCCTCAACATGTTTTCAATGTTTTCTAAAGTCAGTTGTCCAATTTCATGATCCTACGATGGATTCTTGCATAAATGATCTCGAATAATTTAATTATGATCTAATTTATATTTTATTGATGATTTAAATCTAAATTACCTATTAACCCATGAATTTTGATTAACCCTACTTTTGACTATAAAGGGTTACTTGATATTCAGCTAGTATTGATGAATTGTTTTGTAGATTCTTATGCGTTTCCTAATGATATACGAATAATATTCAATTGATATAAAATTGATACTATATTGTTAAACCTATATTTAATTGATAGATATTTCGTTGGATTTTATTATTAGTGCTTGAATTGTTGGTTATGGCCCTGGGTTAGGGCCTTGTGATGTTGAATTGAACGATTTAACATTGAATTGAAGTGTGAATAAGGGAATAAAGGTATGCTGCCCAGATATCTTTAATTTGATATTAATTATACTTCGATTCTATTGTGATTGGTAAGGTCACTTATGGTGGCGGTGTTATATGTTTTACTTTCAAGTGACGTGGCCTTGTCGGCGTTACATTATGCAAGATTATGATCATGGCCTTATTGGCAACTACTTGATGTTATGTGTCTATTTGTGTAGTTTGATTATGTGAAGCATGGAATTATCTATCTATATGAGAAGTTATATATTCATATATGTATTCTTCTACTTATGTTGCCTTAAGTGATCATGTTAGACTTTTACTTGACATTATGATTATAGTGTAAGCTCAAATCTTGGTTATTCAATATTTAAAATATGAGTCTATGTGGGGTATTTTAATGATGTTATGATGACATAAATTATGACTTGAAGATCTTAGGTTGTTTTAGAGGTATTTCTAGAATGACTTGCATTATGAGTTAAAAGTGAAGTAGGTTATGTCTTGTCTTGATTGACTTGTATCTCTTGCTTGATGTATAGATGATTATGAATATATGATGTCTTTATTTAGGGTGTTAGGACTCTTAGTATTGTATTTATGAATGACATTTGACCTTAAATGATTATATGAGAGTCTATTATGTGAAAACATTAGCTTAAGGGTAAGGTTAAGATTGATTGAAGTGTAAGACATAATGGTATCCTTCAAAGTAAATGAACGAGGGACTTAAGTTTAGTTTTCCAGAACAACATAATATTAATCCTTAAGAGATTCATAATGAGATTCTTGTCACCGTTGAGAGGTAGCCCTAGTGGACTTCCTTGGTAGGGTAAATGTAATTGTGTTATGAAAGCGGTTGAGGAAGTCAATGGTGGGAGGGGAAAAAACTCGAAATCCCTGAGTTCTACGCCTCACCCATTTTATTCCACACTCAACTCTCAATAAACTACTATGACCCTCACACACTTTAGCCCGCCTATTGCACATACTCTCTCAGCATAGCTATACACGCCCGCCTCATGTACCCATACCTCTTCTTTTTGATCCACCCATATCCCACCCCTCTACTCATCGGCTCCATTTCCCCCGTCCCCATCTCCTCGCTCCCCGCGCCCTGATTGTATGATTTATCTTAAAAAGATAGACTAGCACCGAGTTAGTATGGAAGGAAGTTGTCTTTATTTAAGTATGATACTAGAATACAAAGAAGCACCAAGTGACTATATGGGATGTGTCTAACTTCTACCATTGGAAAGTAGAAAAACCTCATCAGAGTAGGTTAGAAATCCGGATTCCATGTCTTGCTATCCTGGTCAATGTCATTTACTGCCTATTATAATCATATGGAATACCTATTAGCATTTGAGGAGTTTATGGAGTTTAGGTGGTGGTATGAGACGCTATCTACACATTGTACAATAAACTTTGAACGTGTTATGTGGAGTTCGTAGGTCTTGTCCAAGATCATCATTTGAATGTACTTTATGGGATGTATGAGTCTTAATGAACTAATGACTTATTCTAAGGATTATGTAAATGAATAAGTACATTATCTAAGTTGACTTAAGGATTTTTTAGCTAAAGTGTGAAGAGGGCAGAAGGGATGATCTCTTCATATCTTACCTTTGAAAGTCTTGAGTATGACTCTAGTTAGGGATGTTTGTTGATTTGTGTACATGATCTAAGACTTTGGTAGTCGAAAAGACTATTTAGGTAATATCGAAGAGGTTCACTTGAGTTCTATTCTTGATTTACAAAAGTAGGGAACTTTGAAGCCGTGGCGACACGGGGGGGGGGGAAAGGGGGGAATGTTAATATCATCTATGTGTTAGTGAGTTATGTGATCATGATTATATCTTAGGGAGTCTATTGGATCTCTTAAGTGTGTCTGGTAGGGATTGTATGGCCGGTCTATTCACAACTCACTCAAGTGAGACTTAGAGATCACCTTTGGTAGAGATCACTCAAGTGAGACTTAGAGATCACCTTAAGTATGAATATGACTCACTATAGGTTATCTTAAGGGTCTATATGAATCTTATAGGAGTGACTTAAGTGAATCTTAAGATTACTTTAAGTGAGGAAATTACATGCTAGAAGTATCTTCTGTGTTATTAAAATGATTTATGATGTTATTTTTATTAAAATTATGATTTTAACATGAAAAGATGCATATTTCCAATAAAGTCTATTTCCATAATTTTTATGCATAATCCATACTTAGTACATGTGGTTCTACTAAAACAACTGCTTTTACTCTATCTTTATAGTCTGGTAGGTGAGGAAGTTTGTGGAGGAACTGAAAAAAATTGGACTTAGAGATCGTCTCAACAGAGTGAAAGTATGTCCTCACTTGACTCGAGGGCAGTATTGTATTTTATGTTTTCTTGTTTAAGGACTTGTAAAGGACCCTAAGTATTTATATTTTTGTTATTTGACGTAGGGCCGCCCAGTTCCCCTGTATTATTGTGGCTTAAGATTGCTGAGATTGAGACGAGAGTTACTATTACTTTTATATGAAAGAGATTTTAAGGACTATTGATATTTTTGTGTAAGTTTAATTCTGCAAAGCTTTACACTATGGTAATGCAATAAATGCTACGAAATGTTGTCTAAGAACTACAAGAGTTCGACAGGGGACGTACCACCAATTTTAGATTATGTCTAACTTTAGGGTACGGTTTTTAGGGGTGTGATAAAGTAGATATATAGAGGTAGGATATTTGATTGTGTATTAGGAAGCAAAGAAGTCTCATAGAGTAACGTCTAGAGTAGAGTTTTGATCCCATTGGGGTTGGTGTGAGTAGCGACACATGTATGGGCGAGAGGCTATAGGGGATATATGAGTTTTACATTTTTTCAATATATTGTCGTGCGGTAAAGTAAAGGTTATGATTTTCCGTTTTTATGAGTTCCTGTGTTGTAGAGGATGAAATCACTAGATGGATGGACGGCTAGAAGACAGAAAAGGAGAGGTGAATGGAGGAGGTTTTCCCCTCAAGTGAGCAATTTTAATCAAGGTGGCCGCCCGTGGTATAGTGTTGACTCTAAAGCAATGGAGACACTATCTATATGGGGGTTTAGTGGAGGTTATCGATATAGTAGTCTACAGTATGTCGTCACTCAGGAGATTTGAATTTGAGACAGAGGAGAGGAATGGAACTACTGAAGGACTACGACAGTCACTATTTTGTTACCATCCGGGGAAGGCGAATGTTGTTTGGTTGTAGCGGTGCTTTCTTAAGTAGAAGCGGGAAGCTGGGAAGTCTAGCTTCACTTGCAATGCTTCTAGGCGCCATGGCGAGAGAAGTTCGATTCTGGCTAACAGGACCTTAGAGATTAGAAGTAAATGAGCAAGGTGAGGATTTTGAGTTGTGTGGAGGCAAGATCTTCTTCCTTGATAAGATTTAGGGACTGGGATGAGAAAGGCGAAAGCAAGTAGTTTACTGATGAAAAATTGAGCCGGATCCGACGATGGAAAAGTGTTGAAAGGAGGAGGCTAAAAGAAGCCGAACCGCGTATTGAAGAAGGTGTTTGTTTTGTTTTGAGGATTTTAGGGAAGGGAAGGGGTATGTGTACCTCGCGTCGATGATTTTGATCAAACTATTTGACAGAGGTCAGAGTTCAAGGTATTCGATACATCCGGGCGCAACCAAGATGTTTACCGTGACCTAAAGCAACAATTTTGTGGGGAGAAGAATGAAGAGTGATATTGGGATTTTATTGCAAATGTCCAAATTGTCAAAAAGTAAAGTCATGAACACCAGAGGCTCGGAGGAACCACTTCAGGAAAGCCCCCATTCCGGAATGGAAAAAAGGGGAAGAGAATCGCAATGGACTTCGTGGTTGGTCTTACAAAGACATGGGCAAGGATGACTCTATGTGGGTGATTGTTGATTGATGGTTAACTAAGTAGGCTCATTTCATTCCGGTTAAGGGACTTGACAATGCAGAGAAGTTAGGCACACTTTACATCTCAGAACGTTCGTTCGATGCATGGAGTTCCAATCTCAATCATATCAGATAGAGGTACGAGTTTACTTCTAATTTTTGGGAAAACAGGCATGCAGAATTGCGGTACTAGGTGGGATATCTTAGTAGCGTCATCCAAGACGCATGGTCAGTCTGAGCGAACGAATTTTTCAAGTGTGGAGGATATTTGCTTCGTGAAGTGTGATGAGATTCGGTGGCATGGGATAGCTTCTTACCTTTAGCGAAGTTTCATACAATAATTAGCTATACACGCAAGAATTGATATGGCTCCATTTGAAGCATTGATGGTAGGAGATTAGGTCCGCCCATTGGTTTGGTTGATGCATTCGAGGTTAGGACCATGGGGTACTGATCTTTGCGGGATTCGATGGAGAAAGTGAAGTCCCTTCAAGAAAAGATTCTAGCGGCGAAAAGTAGACAAAAAGATATGCAGGAGCGAATAAGGTTTAGGACTTAGGAGGTTCATAGAGGGTGAACAAGTCTTGTTGTGAAAGATTTCACTCAATGAACGGGGTGAATGCGGTTTGGTAAAGAGGCAGCTAAGCCCCAAGTACATTGGTCACATTGAAGTACTAAACGGTAGCGGGTAGTGGCTTATGAGTAGCATTGCCTCCAGGGCCAGTCCGGTAGTACATCCGGTGTTCATGTGTCAGATGTGAAAAGATACAATGGAGATGGAAATTACCATTATCGTTGGGATTCAGTTTTGCTTGATGAGAACTGTTTATGAGGAGAGACCTGGTGATATTTTAATAGAGAAGTCGCAATGAGGTCAAGAGGGATTGCATCCATCAAGGTGCAATGGAAGGAATCGACCGGTTGAAGAAGAAAGAAGAAGCCCACTTGGAAGAAGGAGGCAGATATGCGAGAAAGGATACCCACATCTGTTACAGATTCAGTGTAATTCCTTTTCGCCCTTGTATTTCCCTTCTTGGATCGTTCGGGGACGAACGATGGGTAAATTTGGGTATCATATTGTAACGACTGATTAGTCGTTTTGAAGCAACAGATTTTATTCTGGAAAACCTGGCAGAGGTGACGGAGGCCCACGGACGGACCGTCAAGGGCACGATGGACCGTCGTGGAGTGGGCGTGGAGAGGTGTCGGTCTCAAAACACTTACGAAATCTTGTGAATTGGGTTACTGAATGGGGGACTCTCTGACCATTCACGACGCGATAATGGCAGGACGACGTCCAAAGGCGCTGACGGACTCGTCATAGAGTCTTGATGGAATTGTTCATGCCGGTTGCGCGGACAGCAGGACGGACCGTTCGCAGGCGCGACGGCCGCACGGGATACGCAAATCCAGTTCGGGTCGGATTCTTTACACTTTAAGGGACGTTTTTGACTATTCCTGTGTAATTATAAAGTTCGAGGGTAATGTTAATAAGTCTAACTTGGGGTTAAATGAGTGGGAACTAAGTTAATTAGTGGGTTATTATTGCCATCTTTATTCTTAATTAGATCTCATGTTCTTTAATTAGGGTTAAAAGAAAAGAGGGTTGAATAAGAAGAAAAATAGGAAAGAACAAAGAGAGACAGGAAAAAGGAGAAAGGAGAGGAGAACGAGTAGAAGAGAGAGAGAAGAAGAAACGAAGAGGATAGCAAGGATTTGAGAGATGCTGGTTTGATCGCCAATCTTTCGGTGGAGGTTAGGTTATGGTTTCTTTTACACTATTCGTAGTAAACTCTTCAGAGCGAAATGATATGGTTGAGTAGTATTATTAAGGCTTCTATAGGCTTAGTTCGTATGCAGATGTTGATCCTATATATATTGCATGATGGATAAAATAAGCCTGATGAAGCTATGAATCTTAAATTCTTGAAGAAACCCTAATTCCTTGTTATTGATGATGCCTTGTAGTAAAAGAAAGGCTTGATGAATTGGGGAGCGGGTGCCACGTTCCGGTACCAGATTAGAAATAGAGTTCGGAGAGTTCCCCACGTTCCGACACCAGGATAGTAGATGATAGGGTGCCCTTCCGGTACCAGGGATTTAGAAATAGGAGGATCGGAGTGTCATCGTTCCGACACCAGGATAGTATATGGATCTGGGGTGCACGGGTAACCCCCTCAACGGGTACAGGATAGATATGAGGATCGGAGCAAGAAAGGTCACGTTCGAACCAGGATTGTATATGGATCGGGTTGGCCAAGTTCTCGGTACCAGGATAGAATATGCGGATCGGAGTGTCACGTTCCGACACCAGGATAGAATATGAGGATCGGAGTGTCACGTATTCCGACACCAGGATGATGAGGAGCGGAGTGTCAACGTACCCGGGACACGAGAGAGTAAATAACATAAGAATCTGGAAAGTTACTAAAACAATCTAAAGAACATGGTTTCCCAAACGAGTTGATGAGGAGGATGTGAGTCCGAATTGCGGGCTGGGGTTTGTAAACCAAGGATTATGGTAATTATAATGCTGCATGCTAAGGATATTAGTTGATTTTATTGATGTTACTGATATAGACTGTTTTCTATTTTGAGTTGGCCGATGATACCTACCAGTACTTGGGTTGTTACTGACCCCCTTACTTTTATGTTTTCCTTTGTTTATTGGGGAGTGCAGCACAAACATGCCGTTCTCTTAGACTCAACAGTAGTTCAAGCCAGTCTTGTTCACACCGGATCTTCAGGGTGAGTAATGACTTCTAGCTTGGAATGGATCTCCTTCCTCATGCTGATTGCTTGAAGTTTCGCATAGACTAGCTTGATTTTTGAGTTCCTAGCACTATCTTCGTTTAGTAGTTTGATCATAGATGTTCTTGTGGGTGAGGACTTCCAGATTTTGGGGAATGATAAGTTGAATTTTAGAAAGTTATTGACATTGCCTTTTTATTTATGAGTTAAGTCTTCCGCATGTTTATTGTTATATTAAATCGAAAATGACAAGGTTTCGATTGGTTGGTGCGCTCACAATTAGAGGAGGGTTAAAATGTGGGGGGGCCAGTCGCGGCTCGGTTTGGGTCGTGACAGTATATTAGAAGATCACGTTCCGAGTCTGACTATGTTATAGAGTAGTCTTAGAGTTGATGGAGATTGTTCCTTCTTCACTATATGAGTCTATAATTGTTATATTGACAGAAAAGACATAAAGTGGCACTTGAAGCCGTCCCGAATTTTCAAAAAGACACCTAAACTATGCAAGTGTCCTGTTATCCCCTTAAACAATCCTAAAGTAATATTATTACATCATTTTTTGTCCACCTGGCATAAAGTGTGTATACATTCCCTTAAAGATCATGAAAAAAGTAAAACAATGAAAATAATTTTATTTTTAGAAGAATTTACGGGTAAAACTATATATTTTTATTTTAGATATTTATTTAAAATCTTTTTCTCCTTATTATTTTTCTTTTTTTCTTCCTTGTCTCAAGAAATCATTGTCAGCTTCATGTATCTTATCAATTTAAGTGTCACTTTGTACCATAAACTATATATCTCTTTATATTCTACTATATATTAAATCTCTTTAATTTAAAATTATATATAGATTCATTTTAATCATTTTGAATTAATGGGTAAACCATTAGATTTCAAGATGACTACCAGGACATATGTAGTTTTTATTCTACACTATAATGAGACTTATTCAATTTTCGGAGTAGGTATTCTTATGCTTTCAGATGACATCATTTCTACTTGTTAAATTTCTATGCACATTAGATTAAATTGAAGGATGATCACCTTAATAGTTTGATCTTCTTGAAAAATAGAGTGTTGTTATCAATAACTAAACAAAATTAAACCTATAGTATAATTTTTTGAAAGTCAGAAAATTGACCACACAGAAAAGAAGAAAAGAAAAACAAGAAAAATTGGGGGGCTCCGCTCTCTTTTTAGATGGGGTTGGGGGTAGTGAATATAAGTGATGAAGAATATGAAATAGAAAAAGAAAGAAAATGGGAGAGAGCTTGAAGTTGGATGGAAGTTGGAATTAAAATTGAACTGAAATTCAACTAAAAATAATTAAACTAAAACTAAGGCAAAAGTAAAGAGAAAGAATTAAAAAAAAAACTTAATATGAAAACAAAAAACTATATTTGATTTGAGTAATTGAAATTAACACATGGCACATTAATCTTGGTTATAATACACTTACCATTTTAAAAGCTGAATGTCCTAAAATAATATAATACTATATGTTCAGAATAGTTTATGGGGGTAATAAGACATCTGTATAGTTAAAGTGCCTTTTAAAATGTTCAGGACAGTTCAAGTGTCACTTTATATGTTTTATATTATATTGATGAAGTTATTTTAATGTATAGAATTACATATAGAAGATAAGGAGAATTCCTAAGTGCTTCAAAGCATGATATGATATATGTAATTGAGTAAAGAATGTTGTGTCTTGTTATGGTAGACTTGTGTCCCTTACTTAATATATGTATGCATGATATGTGAATATGAGATTTCTTTAATACGTAAGCTTAGTGAACCCTTGTCATGTATGAATGAATGATACGTGAAACCTTAAATGATGTTACGAAGGTAAACCTAGTGGTAAGGTTACGAACTTTGAAGTCGAGAGTCGTAATGGTATCCTTAATGAAAGGTCGGATTTTCTTTAATGACGTCATATAATCCTTAGGAAAGTCATATTGTGATATATTTGTCACCATTGTAAGGTATCCCTAGTTGACCTCTTTTGTAGTGTGAATGTGATTATGTTATGAAGTCGATATGGAACCCCTTTGTATGAACCTTTAATGTAAATGACTCTATGAAAACAAAGGCTAGCACCGAGTTAGTATATTATGGGAAGTATCTCTACAATAGAAGGACACTACATTACAATGTATCTCTACTTAATAATGATACTCAAGTACATAAAGCTCGTCATATTCCTTAGCCATGTTCCTCCATGGGATGTGTTCTTAGTCACCTTGGCAAGTTAGAAGTAGAACACCCGTGCGGAGTGTTAAAAACGTCTGGAATACAAGTTTAGTTATCATGGTCTAGTCGGTTATTGACTATTATCATATATGTTGATTAACCCTACTAGTATAGATCAAGTTTATGAAGTTTAGGTAGGTCGTATGAGAAGCAATCTAGACCCATTGCACAAGAGGCTTGGAAGGTTGAGGGCTAGAGTCAGGTCTTCTACCAAGAACATACTGAATTGTTCGTATGTGATGTGAATGAGGTCGATTTTATTATACTAATAATGTATGATTTAAGTTAATAAAGAATTTGAATTAATAAGAAGTACCTAGGAGTATTTAAGGGTTGTCGGTAAGATGTGAAGGGGGACATAGGAATGCTCACTTCGTATCTTACTTAGATAATGTAACACCCTAAAACAAACTAAGGTTAACTAGTGCTTTGTGAATGTTTATTGAGTTAATTTTAAGTTAAAATGTGTTATATTAGTTTATCTAGGTAGTGTGTGAAGTTTTTTTAAGTTTGGTGGTCTAACGTCTGAGAACGTCTATGACTTTCGCAAAGTGTGACTTAGAAAGTACTTGTGTGTCGTCTTAATATGTTTGAGTGTGTTTTAAGTGCTTTTTTTTTAAATTGGTGTGAGATGATCCTAAAAACTATACGACTATGTTTAGGGTTTTAACTTCTAGGTATGGCCCCATGTATGACCCACAAGGGGCCCAAGAGAAGGAGACAAAACATCTAGGAAACTGCTCCCACAACGAAGGGCAAACATGGCAGGGGTCAAACCTGCGGCAAGTGGACGTGACAAACGTCATTGGATCTTCAAAGGATACGATATACGCCCCTAATGAAATAAGGTTCCTCCCATGTGAAAACACCACCAATGCCGTTGATAATAGAAGGTCGTGACGTTACATTGTTATGTTTGGTGCCTGCCAAAAAGTTGTCTTTTTCATGAAATGAAGGGGTGGTTTGGTAAATTCACCCTATCTCTTTATGACACAAGAAGTCAATTTAGGGATTTGCTTATGGTATGTTAAAAGTTCCAATCTGAAGACCTAATTATACCTTCATTTCCAAAAACCAAAAACCCTCTCTCTATAAGACCTATAAGTATTAGGAAGATTGGGATGTCATGAGGCTTGCATAGAAGGGGTTGTTATTGGTGGTCAAGTCTTCATGAAAAAACTTTCGGTTTCTTTACTGTGAGGTATGGTATCCACCCTTGAACTCTGTCCATTCAAAGATCCAGTCTAAATAGATTTCAAGAGAGTTTCAACCTAGTGTTTTCATCTACATTCAAACTCGGAAATATGAGTCTTGCATGAAAACGTTTAAATGGTTAAAATCTGATGTTTTTAATATTATATGGTTGATTTTAATGACCGAAAAAATTCAATGAATCATAATAAATCTTTTTATCATGGAAATCATAATGAGCTTGATTTTGTTTGTCTGGTAGCTGCTTTCGACCCTTTATTGTATTGTATGGTTATTAGCTAATTCTCCAAGTGAAATATTATGATGAAGTACTTAAAAAAATGTTTTAGGTTATGGAGGATTCGTTAAAGGGTAAGGTTATGTTGTTTAGCTTTAATCATGAAATGCTCCAGAGTGGTATGATCCACCTTCTTGGTGGTGGTGTATACTTGAGTTGTATGAATATTTAGTTACTTCTATACTGTGAATAAGGCCATGAATAAATATTATGTGAATAAAAATGGAAATAAAAATAATGTTGTTTATGTGTTTTATGAAGCTTGTTATGAAAAGTATGTTATGTATTGTGTCTAATTGACATATATGATTATGTGAAGCATGTTAATGTGTGAGATGTGAAGAATGAAGATATAATAATGTGAAGAAGTTAAATGTAAATTAAATGATACTTTTGTGCAAGACCTGCTCTATGTAAACACACACTCACACTTGAATGAATGAATGAAGCTATGTTAAGTCAAAAAGATGAATTTAGGGGTGAACACTCTTCGTGTGTTGAAATGTGGTGTTTAGTAGCAACCTCACTACATAATAATATCTTTCAATGATAGGTTGAATGGTGAATAACCTTCATGATTTAAGTTGTGGTTTTCACTAGTTATTTTTAACCTATAGTTTGTAATGTTGTGAATCCCTAGGGAGTTATGACTAGAACAGTGAGGAAATGAAGAAGGGGTGGCTACACTTTGTTGACAAGTTGTATTCCAATGTACCTCTTAAGATGACTACTCCTCATTAGTAGAGAATAAGTTTATTAGTAGTAATCTCCTTATCCCTTAATTGTGCGCTGAAATATGTCTAGCTATTGGGAAAGACCTGTAAAAGCTAAAAAGTAAGATCTCACCCTAGATAAGTGAAGGGGACCCTTCTCTGATAAAGAAAGTATTGAGATTCAACGTTTAGTTTTCATGATTTAGGTCGGTTAAGCCAACCCCCTCCAAAGTAATGAATGTACTATTTTTTCTAAAAGAGTATGGGGCGCTATTTATCCATTGCACTATGTAGGAATTTCCTATAGGGGATTGTTGGTGAGACTTATGTGAATTGACTGAACTAAGTCTCTTAAAAGAACGTACTACTTAGGGTAGGTTAGGGAATAGGAACAAAAAAAACACATATATATCCATGTCCGAAGAAGACCTTCTGAAAAGGGATTCTTGGTGTTATTCCTTTCAGAAGAGTATACTACTTAGGGTGCGTGGTGAAATGGTACACAATCTACTCATTGCACATGGTAGGCAATCCGAAAGCAATGTCTAGGTGTGTTTCTTGAGTTTTCTTCTAATGTCTTGTCATTGAGTAGGGGCTTTTTCTCCCGAGGTGAGTAAGCCAAAAAAGGGTAGTCTTGAGGATCAATTGGTGTGTATTGAAGGAGGTATATGTGCATTTCCTTCATGTTTTACATTGGGGAATCTTAGGATAACCATAGTTTGGGAAACTCTACAAAAATGAGTTTACTTCCTCTTTGATTGGCCTTGGAAGTTCACTCTTTTGGAATAGGAATACTTCACTGTGGATGATGAAAAGTGTTCACTGTAATTTGATAAAAAGTACGTAAGTTGGGTTTCCTTTTTGTTAAATTTAGACAGTATTTCTAAGGGTTAAATGTTATTCTATTCTTTACTGATATATCATGAAGGTTTACTTATTTGATAAAATGTGTTTTTACCTGACGTCCCCTTTTGTATTTTTTTTCATATTTCATACTTAGTACATTGTTTTTTACTGACCCCATAATTTTCTAAACTCTATATGTATAGGTTTGAAAGAAAGATTGAAGTTTAGAAGGTAAGCTTGGGATTTTATAATCTCAAGGCAAAGTATATACTCACATATTCGAGGCCATAGTTCTTAATTATTTTAGTTTTGTATAAGTTCTTATTATGTATTTCATTTTAATGTAAAGTTCCATGTCCCAAAGTTATTATGTCGTTTCTTTAAGATTGTCTTGTGACGATCAGAATTCTTTAGTATTTTATGATAAATGTTATCTATATTAAATTTTCCGTGAAAATATTAAATTTTGCACTACTTTTCATGTCTTATGTAACGAATGATAGTTAAAGGTCTTGTACAATACCCCAAAATGTAAAGTACGCCTTGTATCGATCCAAGTGTTCTCCCTTACTTTTAGGGGGTGCTTGCGGGTTGTGACAGACTTGGTATGATCATAAGGTTATGAAAAATATAATTTATGGTCTAAAAGTCTTACAAGCCACGCCTAGTTGAGTGTTTGTCATTGGTGTGAGTCGCGACACATTCATGAACAATTGGCTATTGGACGAGAGAGTTTCCCTTTCTTCTTTACACTTTAATGTTTCCATTAAACTTAATTCAATAAGGTCTCTCTCTTATGTTCCTTTGTCCTGTGATATTATATGTGTGATATCTTGGAAGGGGAGATGTTTCTATGTTTAAGGGAGAGAAAATGTTAATTTTTGATGCTTATGATGGTTTTGTCGTTAGAATTGTTGATACGAAAGGTTAGTTTTGAGAATTCGAACGTGAAGCCATTAATGGCTATATGTGACTTATGAGGTTTGAAGTATTGTGATGAGAAACTTTATGTGGATGTAGTTCTAAGCATGGTAAAAGTTAATGTGATTGTATGAAGTACCATTTAGTGGAAATGAGTTACCTTGTGAGTATGTTCAATGTGGTAGGAATCTTTAATGTGTAAAATTTAGAAATGTTTAGAAAAATGTGTAGATTTTGTAGGGGTAGACGGTAACCCCATTGTGTGGTTAATGTTTCATAGTTGGTCTTATGATTTGTTGATGTTCTTGTGTATGTTTACTCTAATGAGGAAATGAGGTATGAATACTTAGTTAGGGAGTTTTGTTCCATGATATAGTGTCTAGTGGTGCCTAAGAGTTGAATGAAGTGATGTTTAAGAAATCTTTCTAGGCTTTAATCTTAAGAAGAGAGTGTTATGCTTGACTAGTAGAGTTGATGCTTTGTACTGATGATCATGAGTTAAGAGTAGTATGTGTTCCTATCATGTATGAATCATAGTGTGACTTTCAAGTATGAAGCCTGCAAGATGGCTTTACCCTATGCGGGGGAGAATAAGTGAGTATAAAGGTAGTTCATATCCTCATATTTCCTTGATGTGCTTATCAAAGCTTCAGACAAAATCCTTATTAGTTTTGTAATGATTAAGAGTCTTGCGTAATATTATATGAGGTATCATGTGTTGTATAATAAGTTATATAACTTAAGGTCTTATGTTAAAGAACCAAGTTAAAGCTAAGTTTTGCATAAAGAATGTTCAATAGAATTGCATGTAGTGTACTTAGTCCAAGAGAATCCTCAAGTGTTACTAAGTGGGAGTGTAGTATGGGATGCTACCCACACATTGTGCTTAGTGTAACTTACCAAGACTATTTAGACTAATTTAGTACGGTCTTGTCTCTTATAATGTCATGCCTTCTTGTTAATGTTTCTTGGAAGGTGCTTTATTGAAAATTTAAGTATGTGACAGAATGAAGTTTTGAGTTCACTGTAAAGAAGTCCAAATTTTGACAAAATTGCATTCTTCATGGATGAAGGTTTCAATGTGTATGAAAATGATGTATATAAGTCTAGGAGTGTGGTGAAATTACCAATCCACCCCTAGGATGGTTGAAAACCGCTAGAAAATTACAAGTGCAAAACAACGGCTACCATTGATGGGGCATCAATTGTTATCCTGATGGTCATTTTTTTGGATCACAGACTCCGATAAATGGGGGCTAAGATCCCATATGTTTGTGTGGATCCACACTCTCTTTTGGTGGGGCGTCGTTTGGGAGTCATCAATGGGCTGTTATTTGCAGCTTTATGAAAAATATTTGGGTCCTCATAATGGACGGCATATTCGATTGTCACAGGAGAGGGTATCTAGTAGTTTTTACCTTAAACATGACAATCTAGATGATATGGTCCCCTAAACTCATCTTAGACCACAAAATACAGATGTAAACACATAAAACATGCAAAGGGTTTGTAGTTCACACAAGACTAGTTTCCAAATCTCTGGGTCATTCTTTGATGTTTGACTTCAAAAGTCTTCTGAAATGACTTCTAAAGTTATTCTTTATTATTTAAACACATTATTAATTCAATAAACAAATGTTTATATCTATCCTCTTCTAGTTTTCCCAACTTGGAAAACTTCTGCCCTCAAATAACACTAAAACACCTTGAAGAAATAAAAGACTCAACTACAACCTCACCACACACATGAACATCGACAGAACAATCATAGTTAATGCACAAAACATACAAGGAACACAAAATTCAAATCATTATACACACTAAGGAAGACAAGCAATTTTGAACAATTTAAAGAATTCATAGTGCACACATACTTAATAATTTACATTGCATTATGGAGAAACTACCTTAGAGAAAAAAAACTAAAATAAGCAAAGAAACACTAGCACACACAAGACTAGAACATCATGGTCGTTGTTTGAAGTTTGACTTCAAAACTCTTTAAATTTAATTGTCTATGCATTGAACATGTGTTCCGTGATAGGATAGTTCCTGGGTTTGTGATCAATGTTAATTATTATTAATGCATTAGTAACCTATGATTATGTCTTATATGGTATTGTAAAACCCATAATATGAGATAGGGTGTCTTGAGACTCACATGTGCCTATAAGATTTTTAACATGTTATAAAGTGTTTTAAAGTATGAAAGAGTGACTTGAAGTCATTTGGAAGTAAAATTTCAAGGGACGACCAACATCTTCGACGACTAGTTATGTGTTTTTATGCGCTTATGTGTGTGACATGATCTTATGAGGTCCTTATATAAGTAATAATTATTTTCATTGACATTATATTGAGTTTAATTGAGTTTAGAGGTCAAACGTCCATGAACAGCCAAGACGTTCCAAAAATAGCTGAGCCTGTATAGGGTTCTGACTATTCCTAGCCATGTTTGGAACGTGTGCTGGTGATGTTTGGCGGTGAAATTATGTGGAAGGCCCTTGACTTGTTAATTTTTATATTCACATTTTAAATGTATTGATACGTCTCCTAAAGGGGGCCGAAAGAGCCTCCAGAATGAACCAACAAGGATGCTGCTGTCGAGAAAGTGCCTTGGTAGTGTGAATCGACTGAGCCAAACGACCCCTTGTAATTTCACTGACACCCCGTTGATGCATACGCGTTGATGGAAACTTTTCTTGGCTAAGGATAAATAAAAGAACATCCTAAGACCCAAACATCGGAAGCTACAGACGGTCCGTCGATGGCCAACATGGCGTCGATAGCTGGTCGTCGATGCAGGCTTGAGTTAATAGCATGCACGCTGCTTAGTTATGGGGTGAATGGAAAATTCACCCAACGTACTAACCTGAGGCCTAGAAGGTTTATTCACCTATTTTTGGTATATTAGGTTTGTTAAAAACGTGAATTGCTCATACCTAATCCTCCAATGAAAATAAAAACCTCCCGCTCCCAAAATATTATCTCTAGAAATCTCCAATGAATGTGAAGCTCAAGAATAACTTGGATCTTCGATTCTCATGGATTCTTCACCAGTTTTTAGTTGGTTATTCATCAAATAAAGGTATGGTTATCCTTCATCTCTAGTTAATATTTCATAGAGAGAGTCCTCTACAAAGTTTTCAAAGAAGTTCCATGATCAAATCTCTTCTTCGTCATTCTAGACATTAGTTCTTTTTCAAATTTATTTCAAAATAATAATATTAATGTATTTATGATTATGTACTAACTTGGATATGATTTTAAATTAAATTGCGTGATCAACCCATACTCTCTAAAAAAACTCAATTTAGCCTATGTATTGCTTTATGATCTTGATCTCATGTATATCGAATTGTGATTCAATTATTTTAATATATGTATACCTACTATCTGGTATCTGTATTGATAATGAAATGTCGAGTAATTATCCATGAGTGTCAAGTTTGATGGTTTTGAATAAGTCTAGTCTATAATGTAGGAACTTGTGATCTTTGTGTTAGGCTTGTAGTTATGTGAGTCGATTATGGTTAATTGTCTTAGCTACTGCCTAAATGTGTGATGTGTTGATAATTATGTATAATTGATCCAATCTGAATAGAAAATAATTGAATTGGTAAGGATTAATTTAAGTTCTTCTTTGCTATAGACTTGATGTGGTGTTGTAGATGGTGTGATCTATATTCTAGGGTAGATGAAGCATGATTAGCCATGACATTCTATCTTTTTAGATATTGCCCTAAATGTATATTATTTATAACATATGACAAATGATCAAGATTAGGGAAATTTGTTGATGATCTATAGTTCTCTACTTTCTAGAATATATGTGATGTATTGTATTATGTTGTAGTATGATTTTGGAATGACTTGTACATGGTTTCATTCACGATTAAAGTAAATTTATATACTTCCCTATTCATGTATTGTTTATTAAAAATCTGTATTGATCAATGTTGAACAATAGGTTGATGAAGTGGTAAAGTCTACTCTTCTCCTTTACTTTTTATGCTATTGTAGTTTATGAAGCCTTCTATGACATTGTTTAGTATGTCCCACTTATGGTGGCGGTTTTTAATTTATATCCAATATATATATAAGTGATGTGAAAATAGATTTGAAGGCAATTATACTATGAATGTATGTTTGTTATGATCACCCTATCTGAAGCGTATGTCTTGTTTAATGTTCTACCTATGATCTCGTTTGTATTTTTAATGTCTTGAGCATGTAAATGGTTATGTTTAGTTTGTGTGTACTTGCTGCCTATGATGAAGTCCTATTATGCTATATGTGAATTAAAGTTAACATAGGTTCGTATTGAGTAGAGCTTACTATAAAGATGTTATAAGTCTTGAATAAATGAGTCTTGTGCTATGGTACTTATTCTATGATGTTGTATGATATATCATTCACTAGGATGACTTAATAGGTGTACTAGTATGGGCAAGGGTATGGAACCTTATCTATGCATTTCACATGTGTACCTTTATAGGATAGTTTCTAGGTTGGTCTTCAAAGTAAATGCATAGGATTGTATGAACATGTTATGAATATGACTTAGATGTAATGATGATAAATATATGATATGATGAGGTATGAATGTGCATAGTGTCTTAAAGATTTTATATAAAAGGATTTCTTATATAGTTACACCTATAGAATTATGTATTTATATATGATAATGTGTGACATTTATGTGTTATGTATTTGTTTGCTAAAATGTAGGTACATACCCACACATGTATGAAAATCTAGGCAATGGATCGGCCTTGAAAGGTGTGCTCAATTATACCATAAATCTAGATAGGTGCTTAAACATGATATGTCCTTGTGAAAGGGTTTTTGACATGATATAGGTTGATGCAATCTCATCTATGATTCTCCTAAAGCCTATATTTTTTAAGTAATGTTAATAAATTACTTTTTAAATAAAGGGAACTTAGCTTAGCTCCGAATGAACATTACAATGAGAGGTGTTGGCTTCCCTTGAAGAATGATTCACCATTGGATTCTCATAAGGTGTTGACTTCCCTTGAAGTAACATTCACCTATGGTTCTACATGAGTAGTTCACTTTCCTTGAGGAAGATTTACCCATGGTTTCTCATAAGATGAGACTCCAATGCTAATGATCATGTAGAGGGTCATGTATATCTCTTAGTTCCATAAAATATGCTTGACACATAGGATCTAGCAAATTACTTCAATAGTATGCTAACATGTGTTAATGTTCTACAATTTCTAAGTATGAACACCTTCTATTTGTATACGGATCTACAACACCAAATTCCATGTAGCACCCATGGTCTTAGTGTTGTTTAAGGCTATTGTTTCCATAAAGTAAAATGGACAATGGAAGTAAATTAAGGACGCTTACTAGGATAACCTAAGGGTAATTCCTTAGATTAGGTGGGGTATGGGACTTCACCTATGCATTGCACAAGTGGACGTTAAGGGAAGTCCTGTGAAAGTGTTTTAATGAATGTCTCTATGTATATGTTTCTTATGCATGACTTTGTAGTATTTGTCTTCTTTTTGTGATTAAATGCATTGTATGAGCTTATATGAAATTTTCTTGTTTCTATTTGCATAATGTTTGTCATAATAACTACATGATGAAGGTCTTATTGACATAAATTAAGTTTTCTTCACTTACTATGTCGATGTATGAATTGGATTGTATGTCTTGTGGTCTAATGATAGGTTTATTAAGTATGTCTGAGCTTATAAGACATCACATGTGCATTGCACTAGAAGACTTAGATGGGGGTTGTAAGTAAGATGTTATAAGGTTCTATGTTAAGTTAAATTAGTATGTGTACAAGTAAACTATGGTTCAATGTTATGTGTTTATGCTTTTGAATTAAATGTGTCTATGTTGTCTATACTTTTATGATTGTTGGTGATGATTTGTGTAGGATGTAGGATTGATTCCGTCTGGATTTAATTACACCAAGTATCACTAGAGGGTTACTTGGAGGTTGATTTATCAAAAAAAGAAGAAGTTCACTGATATACCGGTTTCAATCACGGTATCATGAATGCTCTTTCCGTAAGTTTAGTGCGTCCAAAAGCCCTTTTTTGTGCTAATTTTTATACAATTTTCCTTTGTTTGCAGAAATCTTCAAGCCAAATGCGGAATTTTGAGTGAGAAATGCGAAGACGACCACCTATGGAGCTTATGACGGTCCGTCATGCCTCGTTGACGGTCCGTAGTGGCAGGTAGAGAACGCTGCTTGAAGGACGGGAGATGGGAAGTCTGACAAGTGGTGGGATTTACGGAGCTGTGACGGTCCCTCATGGCCATGACGGTCTCCTGCAGGTTCGCAGTGAAGATCAGAGAAGTGATCCAAGTACCCATATTTCCAAGAGTTGAAGTCCCTTTTGAAACTGAGACCTCGACGACCGGTGTGCCTATGACGGTCCGTCACACTGGCCGTTGAGGGGAATGAAGAAAGCAGCAGAAGAAAATGCACCAAGTTGGGGACGACGGAGTCCCACGACAATCCTCATTCCCACGACGAGTCCCGTCGCGTGGTCCGTCGACCCAGCCCATTTTGGGGGCAAGATTCCATCAATTTAGAATTCTTGTGTTAATTATGGTTTTTGTAATTTTTATAATAGTTCGATAAACCGTCGTTTTGAGGTTTAGCCCTGCAGTTGAAACTATTGAGAATTATGAAACTCCGTTTCGTAATCATTGGTAATTGTGAATTATCGAATCATTAGGAACTTTGGTCGTGAGATTATATACTCTTTGAGAATTCTTGCAAGTAATATTTTGTGAGTACTCAAGCAATCTTTTGGACTATTCTTTCTCTTGAAGTAATACATGAATTCTTATTTAATAATTTGAATATTGTGTTTATGGGCGATGAGGAAACTAACTCCCTAACTAGGGTTGTGGGAACCATGGCAGATAATGAGGTTTCCCTAGGCCCCCTACAATACAATTCTAGAATAGTGTCGTGCATGTAATTACATAATTCTTTCGCTAGAAAGTCTTTTAACGGATGATCAACGTTAGAACTCGCCTCCTGCTACTTGCCGGCCAGGAGGTAGTAATGGAAAAGAAATTATTAATATAGATTTAGTGTAGACTATCTAATAGCTATTATTGATTGGTACGAGGTAATAATCTTATTCCAATATCGAATACAATGCTTAATATGAAGGTCACGTAAGGGTTAGGAAAGCTACCCACGTAGCGGACCAAGTGGGAGTGAGATTTCTAGATGCCGGACCAAATTTAAAATACATAACTTATCACTTTGTCATGCAAGATACTAGGAAGAATTGTTATAGTTAGAATTTCCCAGTTATGACCTGTGGGACACGTAAACCCCTTAGTTACTATTGATTAATTGCCTTAAACCCAACTTCAAACCTGTTAAGTGGTCTCTTTCAATTTAGGTAGTTCTTTTTAACATTTGATAGGAAATACAATCCCCCTCTTTAACATTTTTATGTTTTTTACTTTCTAAGATTTATCACACCGAACAATAGTAATAACAGTTTAAGTTAAGTCTAAACTATTTTCCTCGTGGACGATCCCAACCTCCTAGTTGGCTTATTACTTGACGCGACCAGCTTTACTTCGTATTTTGAGAAGTAAGTTTCAGCGTATCATTCACTACTTCAGTGTAAGCGTGAGGGTTTACTGTAAACACTCTAAATGGACCTTAACTTCATTGTAATGATTTTTTATATTATGATTTGACCATGAACCTGAAATTATGAAAGTATGTAAATATATAACACTTATTGTGTCGAGGGTTTTATGAAGATTTTCTCTAAACCCAGAAATATGATTTCAAGTAAAAATGTTCCATTCTGATGCAATGTTTTTGCATGTTGACCACATTTGTGGCATCTCTTTGGACTATACCCTTCTTCTTCCTATTTAAGCCCAAAGTTTAGGTTATGGATACTATAAGGGATTTTTCATTCCCAAGCTCAAGGAGAGGATCTTAAGTCTACGGATGTCTAACCATGGTTTACTGTAAAGTGTAGTATTATTATATACTTATGATTATATTATAAGGCTCGTTTCCCTTAAATTCCCTATGTTGAGTCAAGGATGACAAAAAGAGACTATAGTCCAAATATCTACTTATGATATTATATATATGAAGTGATGTTTCTAGAGTAAATGTTCATATAATGTTTTAAATTGTCTGCTCAGTTTACCTATGAGGATGCGTTGAATGATAACTATGGGCATCTTCTATAAGACCTGCGAGGGGTCAATTAAGCCATTTTACTTATAGGGAGTTCTCTCTGGCCGTGAAAGGTAAGATGAAGTATAAATATGCATCGTGTCTAAATGTTATTGTATAAAAGGATTGCTCATATTGTTATACCTATACCTTTTGCATGAATGAAGTGCAAGTATGAACATGTGTGGTATAAGTGTTTTATGTAAAAGGTTTTTCACAAATATACACATACACACATGAAATATGTCCATGATAATTGTATGATGATCTATTAAATTGAGGGGCTCTTTAAATGTGTTCTCAAGAGTACCCTAAACTAGATGGTGCTTGAAAATTCTATGTCCATGTGAAAGACCTTCTCACATGATTTTGGTTGATGAACTCTCATCTATGATCTATGAGCTAAGCATATGAGGGATTATGTCCCCTAAGCCTATCTTTTATAAAGTAATGTTAATGATGGCTTTTCAATAAAGGGAACTTTGCTTCAAACCTAGTGAACATAGATGAGGGGTGCCCCTTCCCAATGTGGGAAGGCTTGTTGACCATTGTCCTCTCAAGGTAGATAACTACAATTTCTCAATAAGCATAAAGAGGATTTCCATATATGCCTCCAATTTGAATAAACTATGCTTGCTACATAGGATCTAGTAAGTGATATCACCTATTATGATATCACGATGTTAATGTTCTAATTTGGCTATGTAGAGCACTTTCCCTTGATGTAAGGCTCTACAACAACAAATTGCATGTTCAGCACCCATGGTCTTAACGTTGATAAGGCTATAGTTTCCTGAAGTAAAATTGAAAATGAAAGTAATGTAAGGACCCTAACTAGGATAACCTAAGGTAGTTTCTTAGTCTAGGTAAGGGTATGGGACTTCACCTATTGATTGCACAAGTAGCTTTTGAAGGGAGTTCTAGGATGGTATTCTAAAGTATATGATATGTTTATGTCCTTATGCATTAAATTGTAGTGTTGTCATCTTGTTTTGGTGAAGTACATAGCATGAGTCTTATAAGTCTATATTATGTGGTCTTATCTTATATGCATAATGTTGGTCATAATGACTTTATGATGAAGGTCTTGATTGAAATAAAGGAGGTTCTCTATGCTTGTCTTGTTGATGTATGAAGTTCATGTTACGTGTTGTGGTGTCCTGTAGGTTAACTTTGTATGTGTGAGTTTATGGGACTTCACAAGTACATTGCACAAGTAGTCTTAGAATGGGATCATCAGTGAGGTCTTAGTGAAGTGGATTCCAAATATGTTTATATTGACTAATGTCTTTTTATGATGAAAATTATAAGTCTTTACATGTATGTGGCCTTGATGAGCTCTTCTATGTAGTTCATGAAGTATGTTGTGTTAAATGCAAAGTGTATGCCTTGTTATATGAAATATTTCTATGAATGCATGTGTTTGGTTATTGAAGGTTGTAGACATGATTTTCTTCTGGCCTTAAGGTCATGCTTGAATGTTTATAGTGTAATGGGACAGTGTCTATACATCTCACCAAGTATCACTATAGGGTTATTTGGAAGGTTAAGGAATTAAGAAGTAAAAATAGCTAATGTAAAGGGACAAGTACTTACTTTTGAGGGAAAGTACATACTGTTAGGTGGCTCCTATTGTGTCTTAAATGCATCGTATAGTTTTATGCACTACTGTGACTATTTTATATTCCTAAATTAAGATTTTAAATTGTATTATGCTTATTGTATCATGTTTTATAAAGTTTCACAAAAATACATACTGCATGTTTTCAAATGAGAATGTCCCCTTTAAATGCATATTTTTTGATGGTTGTCATACTTATTGCATTCTTTTACCAAAACCATTCTTCTATAGGTTTTTTTTCGCATAGTCTAGATTATTGATGCTTAATGGATGTCTCTAAGGTGAAGGTCTTGATAAGTGTTTCCCAAGCTCAAAGAAAGGAATCCTGAAGATTCAAGGATGTCCTTTATCATGTTTTTGTTAAAGTCATGTAGTAATTTAGTTGTGTATTATTTTATAAGGGTCGTTTCCCTAATGTACTCTAATGATGTTTAATCGAAGATGGAAAAGAGTCAGAGTCTAACAATGTACTTATGATATTTTATATAATGAAAGTGATGTTTCGAGCATATGACGTGGTATAATATTTAAATTTTCCGCTAAATTTACCTGTGATAATGCAACGAATGATAACTATGGGCTTGTATAATACGTTGTAGAGGTCAAGTAATGCATGTTACTTCTAGAGGGTGCTCCCCGGTCATGACAAACATTCATTACTAAACTAAACATTCATGCATTTATGAAATTCATATAAAGACCATACTCCAAGACAACTCCATGTTACGCTAGTGCAATGTGAAAGTAACATCCCATACTACTACTACCACTTAGTGCTCCTTAGGAATCACTCTAGACAAGGTACATCGCATTCAATTATTTACATAGCCTTCATCAACATTAGACATAAGATAAACATTCTTCATTAACATAAGATATAAAGTCAACTAACTTCATTATTATCATAACGTAAAACCGTCATTCGTTTAAATTACAAGAACACACAAAGACTCCCTCAAAATATATGCTTGTGCAATGCATATATAGTGTCATGTTCCCCCACCTACCCTATGTAGTCCAGCCTTTGGAAGTCCTATTTCATTACATTCATTTGTTGGGACTATATATACCTGACACTGACCAATAGAGCTTGAGCTGGAATCCTATTATCAAACCCTACAATATGAGGGACCCCTACTTGCCTAATGTATGGTAAATCTTTTAGCCTTTACATGGAACACCCATAGCTAGTCATGTGCAGGCGCATAGTTAACAGATAAGTATATTTCTTCTTTGTATTACGTCTCAATTCATGAAGAGTACGCATCCCAAGAGGTACATTTGTAGACTACATCTCAACTAACGAAAAGTATCCACCACTTTGTAAAATCCTCTTGGTGATAAGCAAAAATCCCCAATGAGTATTAGACATTCATTAGATGGCTAAGATATTTCTACTATGTAATAAATCTAAACTTATGTTGAGTACTCATTTCTAGAGGTTACTTTTTGATACTATATCTTAACTCACAAAGAGTATCCAATCTCAAACCTATCATTCATTTATTGAAATACTCTTAGGAATAGTGAGCTTGCTACTAAACACTATATCTCAACTCTCTAATAGTTTCCACCCCAAAATCCCCCTTTTTCATTCATTACAGGTTTGTTGAGAAAACCTTTAAATAGATTTTCATTCATTATATTTTCATTAGATTCATTAATTCATTAATTTTATGAGTGAGACTGTACGTTAGAAAACCTTTCACATAACCACCATCATTTATAACATTAACTTTTAAGCATGATCATACTAAATATATCATAATCCACGCGCAATCATACTTCACATTCACAATCATAAAGTAGTACCTCAATTCGTCATATGATCATTCAATATCAATCTCAGAACTTCATAGAAAATCTTTATACATATACGTCATAACATTACATTACTTCACATTCAATTCCTTCAATCCCATAAACACAATTCACGTATACATTCATATTTATCAAGTAAATACAACCACTATAAGTAGACCATACCAAACAAGATCAATTGAAGAAGACTAGAACAATTTAGGTCAAAAAATCATTCATCCAAGACTTGATAACCATATCTCCATTCTCCAACAAGTCATCATAATTACGCTTAATTGGAAGAAGATAACAATAATACAACATAGTATATAAACAATACTAACAATACTCAATCACATTCATCAAACCCACTTCATAAGGAAAAATAAGTGATTTAAGATGATCAAGGGTTCATTTAGTTTATCATAAATTCATTTATTAACATTGAAACCATCATAATTCATCCATCTAAACATTTTAATGCAAGAAACCATGCTTATAGTTCAAATTAGAAACTTTTAAGATTTTAAATTTTTTTCAATATCCATTGGATGGGCTCCTTGAATAAGAGAACAATATATGAAGAATTACAAAAACTTATTAGTAGAAGTCTAATGAAACCGGATGAACGAATCAATGGAATTCTTCAATCCTAGTTTTACCTTAACTTCAAGCTCTTATGGAGTCTAGAGTGAACATTACTTGGGAGATGGGTTTTAATTTTTAATAGTGAAGTCTAAATTTAGATCTAGGTGTTTAAACTAACATTATACACTCTAAAACACCTAAAATAACCGTCTATGAATTCGTTAGGACATGGGGAAAATTTACCAATTCATTCTAAGATTGGCCAAACTCTGCAGAAAGTTGCAGGTGCCAAACGACTCCTCTCATTGACGGGGCAGCGTTTTGACAACGGACCTTCATGCAGGTAGTCTTTTGGATAAGAGGATCCCCAAAGTAGGGTCTAATCTACCACAACTAAGTCTGGATCAACGCCCTCTTTTGACAGGGCGTAGTCTTGTCTACTAGAGTCATTTGGGTGTCGTAAATGGGCTTTTTTTGGCAGTTTCGTGGCAAACATTTGTGTCCTTCTCAGGGACCCTTAGGTTGGTACATGGAGAGTGGTACCGGTATGTTTCGTTCCTAAATGTGAAAATCTTTATGCTAGGTTCCCTTTAACTCATCTTATACACCGAATCGACACAGCAAAACACATATAACATTCCAAGGAACACTAGCACACAGATGACTAGTTTGCGAACGTCTTGGTTGTTCTTTTATGTTTGACTTGAAAATTATATTAAACTGAATTCTTAAACTAGTCATTGTTATTTTAATACATGTGAAGCTCTAGCTTGTCCTATTTCATTTTGAGGTTGTCACATCATTACAAAGCGTCTCTAAATTGTTTTATTAATTTTGAAGTTTTCTTTCTTTTCGCACACGAGTCTGAAACATACAATTTCAAAAACCCACATTGCTTTTTTTAGGATTTGTTTGACTGCTCATGCAAGATAAGAAGATTAGTTTCCTTTAGGTTTCCAAGTATTTTTTGGTTCTTAATTATTAGAATCTTTTTGTCTTCAAATCAATTTTCTTGAGGAATATTCGATGCAGTTAAATTATTTTTAATTGAGATCATCACAACTATAGCAAGTAATCTTAACAGAACATCCAGGACAAAGAGTATTATTTATATATCTATAACATCTTGTGGAACTTAGGTTAGGAAATCTTCTCATTTTGAAAACAGAACTTAGATATGATAGAGTTGTGAGTTAGAGATTTTGTGATACTGTTCAACTACATTTTTATTAGCTCCAGTTCTTTTGTTAGTAAGTCCACATCAATTTTACTTTCCACTAGGAAGATCCGCCAATATTTCTTTTCATGGGTAATCCTATTTGTATTGATGAATGACTTTGTCTAATTCATCATCAACCATGTCCAACCAGTTCTATGAGTCATTACAATAAGGACAATTGAAAGATCATACATCAGTAGAATTTCTCTTATGACTTACCAAATGTTTAGCACTTTCAACCTGATTTATTTCACCTTGCTCCTATGATCTAGGTCTGTCTGGATGTTCATTTAAAAGATTGTTTATCCTTCTCTTTTTTAGGAAATTTTGATTTATTTGTTCGGGTTTTCCATATGAATAACACTGATCATAATTTTTTTTTTTAAATTCACAATTTTAAAATTTTTCTTTATTTATGATTTCTCCTTATTCCTAGATTTATGAGGGTCATCCTTTCGTCCTGATAATTAAAAAATTTCTTCTCCGATTTTTGATTTATCGGTAGTAAAGACCTAAATTTCTTCCTTACCTTATTTGTTGTACTTATGAATCTTCTTTTGTTTATAGGCGATAAGGATTCCTCTAAGATCTTCATATATAATTTGTATTATATATCGATATTGAAGGATAGGAACTTTATTTTCCAATGATTTGGGAAGACTTCTAAAGAGATTTTAGTTCATACAAAATTTGACTGAATCTTGAAAATGTAGCTCCTACATTTCCATCTTCAGTTATTCTGAACAAGTCGTATTCATTAACAATCAGCTGATCTAACACTGTCCATGTTGGAGTCGAGCACCAGGAATTTTATAATGTGTCATTAGATCTTTGCTCATGTGTGGTAAATCATTTTTATGGTGAGACCTGTTTTAATACATATTGAATGTCAAGAGGGGGATGAATTAAAAATTCCTTGATTTGACTTCTGGCAGTAGTTACTCGAGTTCGTCTGATAATTAGTAAGCCATATATACATATAAAGTGAATACAAGAGGCTAATAACACAAAAAGTTTTATACTGGTTCGGAAACAGATGTGGTGCATACGTCCACTCCCCTTGGGTTTTAAAGTGTAACATTTCAAAAGACCGTGTCTTAGTTTAAAGACTCACATGATGAACCAATACAAAAAAAGGTTTTATAATCTTGAACTAATGTATTGAATATAAGTACGAAATATTAGATCCAAAACCTCAACGAAAGACCTTCACATCCAGAAACTTGTGAAATTGAAATAGTAGACGCCCCTATATTTGGTGAAGGTTTAGGAGTGTCATATAAAGTCTAAAAAACTTTAAATAGGTGAAATATAGTGTATTGGGACATATGTCCAGTAACGTTTCACCAAGGAGCACCCGAATGGTCCTTGAGGACTACCCAAACATTGGCAAGCAAGCTTCCAAAGAAGCTTGTGTGCAGCCATAATTCGAAGGATGTCACAAGTCCCACAATGAACATTGATCTAAAAATATTTCCTTGCAACACAGTTCCTTCATGAGGATCAATGCATGAACCCTTATTTTACAAAAATGATTTTTAAGTAACCCCGCGACAAGCAACCTCTTTTCAGATTCATCAAGGCTGTTTCTAAGTCAATTTAAGTTCAAAAAAAAACTCATTTAAGTGAGGGATATTTTTGTTAATTTAGGTGTCATGACTAGGGAGCACCCCCTAGACATAACAGGGATCGTTGTCCTTAAAGAGGTCCAAGACTAGCCTCTTAACATTTGTCATAAAACGTCATAGGTAAAAAAAAATGAAAATTAAACATATTATAAACATTTACGTTATAAGGTATACCTCCTTTCTTAATAATATATACGTGATGGTAGTCTTACATAGATCCTCCATAGAAGCTTCATAGGCTTACTTGATCCTACAATATACATAACATAATAAGATCGAGTTTTATAAATACCATATCACATTAAACTACTAGAACGGAGTACACAACATTCAAGTATAGCCCAGACTTCATTACACCACAAAGCCACACTAGGTATACAATAGTAGTCTTCAAATGAAAGAGAAGCAAAGTAAATGTCTTATAGACTATGAAACCTCAAGTAGCTGGATAGTCGTATCATCCTCAAATGTAGGGACCTAATAACCAATGGGGCAACATACAAGTCGTCCTTGCAGTTGCCTTCTAATTTCAATAGCCTAACCGAAAATTGTACAATATAAAGGCAAATTGGTTAGGTATAGCCCTTGTACTAAGTATGGAAATATATGCACATATAGTATTTGGAATCATCCTTAAAGGGACTGTTGTTCAAAATCATGCAAGTTACTTTGAAAAACCTTTTGCATACACAAGAGCACGTAGAAGTAAAATAATCATATATTCTTTAGGAAAAGACCATATACAACACAAGATGAATATTATCGAGTAGGTCAAGTCAAAATGTGTAGTTACATATTATAACTCAAAACCAAAATAAGTTCAACATCATGTTATAACAAAAAAACATGTACAAGAGTTTATAACATTACAACATAAGCAAAACTCTTACTCATAACCCATTACCAAGCTTACAAGCGCAATAACCAACTGAAATTCCAAAACCCCACTCAACTAAGTAAACAATGAAAAGAATCACAAGTAACGTGTAACTTTATATAAAATATAATTATGAGTAGTCATCATCATACGCGAGAATATTGACCAATAACATGATTAATAAGATACAACATCATATGAGTTCTCACTATGGTAAAGAAAACATATCATAGAATTACTCTATAAGAATTATACACATCCTCTTAGGACTGTCCCCTCAAGGCCACAAAGTTCAAAAATCGGATAGTTAGAGTCTCCTAACCCCTCACCACCGTAATTCAAACCCTAAGTTACCCTCCTAGAGTTCACTTTAGTACTGTACTCATATTAAATTTCTGGAACCATGTGTTAATAGACATGACACATGAGCAAATGGGTCTAATCACAGTGTCTGAAACCCTAAACCAAAAGAATGGTTGGACCCTACTCGAAGGTGTTCCAAAAAATAAACATTTAATTCTCGGTAGATCCACTAGATAGAATTCCTATGGTGGCAGCATAGTTTAAGAACTAGGAGACATGCTTGAGACCCTATTTATGCACAACTGAATTGTAATATCTATCTAATTAGAATCATTGTGAGCCTGCCTTCCTATATTAGGAAGGGACACCTATTTTAACTAGTTCGCTCGGTGCTAAGCTAAGGTCCTTTTTCGAAATGTCTTTAAGCCTTTATTAAGCATCATAGATTAGTATAGTCCATATGAGACTAACTGTTTGTATATCATTAGCTCATTTGGAATTGCATGAGAACTTCCTTTTATAACAGCCATTATATGTGAGATTAACATGTCATCATTATTATGTTATAGTAAGGCACATAAGTGATTCACAATCAACCTTATATCATAATACCTTAAACATAATCTCACAATCCATATAGTAAGGAAATTTCAAATACATTCGTCATAATCTCACCTCTACTATTATCAACAATTATACTTCATTGAACTTATCATCAAGTTGTAAGTCATCCACCTCTTCACGTAAGGATTCAAGATGATAGCTCTTACAAATTTACCTTCACAAGCCTTATTCCATGGTCTTACTGTCACACAACAATATTAATAAATTAATAGACTAAATAACATCATACAAGTATAATATACATAAGAACGAAGTCAATTGTATCATTCCTACCTAATTCAAAATTAATTCATAATCTACGGCTGGGAAATAGGATAAATTCATGATCTCTTAAATGTGACTAGGTCAAACATAATGAGGTACCCGAATTCACAAATAATCCAATATAATTCATATATCGTAATAAAAATAAAACAAGAAAAATACAATTTGAAACATCACTTTTTTATTCAGAATAAACCTCATTTTTTATCAACTTTGGAATGCAACATATGATTTTAAGAACCTTTTGGGAATAGAGTACCAAAGGTGAAGAGTTCCCATACCTTAATAATCCTTCATTATTGGTGGACAAAAAGTAGACTACGTGCTGCACTAAGCCTTTTGACCTTGGTGTTGAATGGATTCTTCTTTGGGGAGAGAGAAAGTAGAGAGTATAAAGAGGATTTGAGTTGTGGAATTGAAGTGAGTTAGGTTAGTTGAATTATGTTTATGTCTTTCTATAGTCCCTTAATTAAATTAATTATGTTCCCCTACACATTCATTTACCACCTAAGAAAATAACTAATTTAGTTTACTTGATTAAAAATTGGCAACTAAAAGCAAACCTGATCTACGAGACTAGACCTACTGTTCGTAGGTCAGTCAACGTCAACTTATGCCCTCCATATTATAAATCCTCGTTGGCAAAAGAGACTATGATTTATTAACGTTACATGAAAATGGCGAAGTGTTGAAAACAGAGCCATCGACGCCTCGTCAACCAGGAAACGGCTCGTCACTTGGGCTTGTCCATGCACAGTGCTTCGATTTGCACACTTGGATCAAATGCATGCGTCCTGTCAAAAAACCCATTGGGAGCTCCTTGTGAAGTCGTACCCAAACGATTCAACACTAAAAACACTCTTATACATGGTTAACACCTTTCTACAAAAAAATTTTTAATTTCGGCTTTTAAAAACCTATGAAACATGCCAAGGAACACCAACCTCTTTCTCACAGTCTCTAGAAATCATCGACGTTCTTTGTTGTTTTGACTCTAAAACTTACTAATTGATTTAAATGCATTATTTTAGGTCAAAATAATGCTAACAACCTTATTTCAACATATGAGACTTTAGATTTGATCATGAATATGCATAGTGTTACAATTAATGGGGGTTGCTATATATTGATTTATGCTTAGTTATTAGGCATCATTAACTACTCAAATCGATTCCCCAAACGTTTCTCTTTTCTATTGAAATTCTCTCTCTACTCAACCACCACTGAAGATCATTCTAAGCTTGGAGAACAAGGATGAGTTCCAATTTTTCTTCTAAAATATCGTGCATTAAGTCTTCATGAAAATATGGATTATTCACTCTTGGTATTCCTTTCCCCAATAGGTCCTTTCAAAGTTGAATTCTAAATCTCCCAATTCCAGGGGTTTTCCTCTAAAAATGGATGTACTTCAAAATTTACAATTGGTGATTGGTTATGACAAATTGTGATTACCCATGGCTAATTATGTCTATATTGTTGAGTAACTGGTGTTGATTAATTGGAAATCTCATGTGATTCATATCATTTCAAAAATTCACACAAATCTTGGATCTTGGTGATGAATTTATGGGAATTGATGAATGTATTGATTGTTAGATTTGAATATTGTAATTCATTCATAGAATTCGTAGGGACATGTATTGTTTTGGATTGGATCTATGTATTGAGGAATTCATTATTGAATCTTTTCCCCTAACTCTAATCTAATAGACTTAGAGTCTTACTAATGCTCCGTGCAACACAGGAAAACTTACTCATGAATCATTCACGATCATGCTTATGCTAAGGTCGCTGAGAAAATGTAAAGAAATTCTTAGAAAGATTTATGTTTCTTGGAAGATTGCTTACTATTTTGTTGAATTGCTTGTTTCAAGCTTTAATAATTTACAAATACGTGTTACTTCTATTTATACTACTTCCTAGGGACAATAAAGTCACCAATATTTAATATCTAAGTCCTAATAATTACACTTTTGTCACTCTATAGAACATTCAACATGTTCTAGTATTTTTTAATACTTTCTAAGACATCTTTTAAGTTATTCTAGATCCTTCAAATGAAAATACCTAGGTAATTCTAAAGACTTTTTGGAGTATCTATGGGGTTTCTAGAGTTTTCTACAAATCACTTTACAACTCTAGACTCTTTAGCCCCTTTCTGGATGCAATGTTTAAGTATGATGTAGAGGGATGTGACACACTCCCCCACCTATTGATGCGATGACCTCGTCGTATTTTTTCTACATCGATGACCGAATTTTGCCTTTTTGTATGAACGAACAATAGTTCATTGACTCGATGAATTTCCTCGTACAACTCTTTCAATTGATTCTTTATCTATTCTAACTCGGCCCCTTGATCTACCTCATTCCTCATAGGCAACAGCCTCAGCGGTTTTTATAGTATCACGACATTGTTCCCTCTTTGAACGTTCTTCGTGCATAGTGTCAAGGACTTCTTAACAGCGTTGTCTTCTTTCATACTTGTAATGGTGGCTAAAAGTGTCTGCTTTTTCTTTTCAGGATTTTTATTGAGTTGCATGTTCTTAGTCGAACGTGCCCTTTTTTCTTCGGTGCCTTTACTATAAAATCATCCATGTTCTTCCTTTATCCATGACAAAAGTTGTTGGAGGTAAGGATCTATCATAGTGTGACACTTCTAGAAGAACTCTTTCCTATAAAGTATATCAAAGAGATCTAAAGGAGCGACAATAAATTGGCTATTACCTTTCCACTCATCTAGCGTGATGCTTACTCCTTCTTCAACTCCACTCACGGAAGTCCGTGGTGCATTGACCATTATGATTTGGGAGTTACTTGGACTGTAGCTTATCCCTAACTTTGACGCTATGATCTCTTTCAAGTTATTGACCTCTGCACGTGTATCGACCATAGCACGAGAGGGTCTTCTATTGATCGGGCTTTCTAGGTTACTTTGTGATAGCTCTGCATCGTCCTATCAAGGCCAGTTGCGTTTTCTCACAACTTGTTCTTTCTCATGTGTATCCTTTTGTTTTCTCTTTCACAAGATAGTACCAAGGCTTTTTAGGTCAACCTCCTACTTTCTCTCCGTGTTGACATGATGTCAAGACTTCTTGCCATTAGAGATAAAGGTGTCATGCATCTTAGTATACGACTGTTCATCCTCCCCTTCACCATGATCTCCCATACTATGGTGATGACTAGATCTCATCTCCTCTCCTCTCACTTTATCGAGCTTCTCGTGCCTGAATTGTATTAAAGCTTCAGCCTCACTGATGTCTTCCTAATGTCGGACCCTTTCCGGCAGCATTTTCACCCATTCTTTCCCAACTCTATAGAACGTACATATAGTGGAACAAAATATCATTATTTGTGAGATTGGGAATGTGAAGCATGAGTGTACTGAACTCCTTTACGTGCGCCCAAATGCTGCTTGTCTGCTTTTACTCCCTAAACATGTGCTTCACCTCATATATGGCATTGTTAGGGAAGAACGCGTACTTGATGTCCACTTGGAGTTTATCCCAATTTTTTATAGTGCAAAACCCCGTCACTATTTCTCACTCTTTATTCCTCCACCACAATATTGCCATTTCAGAAATATACAAGTCATCGGTGTTGATCTTGTTTTCATGTCTTTTAACTAATTAAGACTTGAAGTAATTCTTCAAGTTCCATGAAAAATTGTCAACCTCTTGTGCTTTACGTACACCATTAAAGATAGGTGGTTTAGGCCTCGACCTTGGCCTCCCAAATTCGGTCAAGCGACAACAATCCTTCAACTTCCACGCCCTTCTTGAGTACGTTCATGTCGTCTTTCATGTGATGTTCTAATGTTTGATTTTAATGTTATTACATGTTTAGCTTTTAAATGATGTGATGAGCATGTCTAAAGTTGAAGAAGGTAGTTCCTCCATTAAATTAAATTAAAGTGATGAAGTAAGGGTGTGCTTTTAATTGTGGCATTTGTTCCAATTGGGTGGTGTTGATTAAAGTTCTTAATGATATGAAGTTTGTGTTTTTTTTTGTTTGGTGAACTGACTATGAATGTTATAACCTTTATGATATGTGTTATATGCTGCTACTTGTATCCTTGAAGTCCTTGCAAGTGTTAAGTCTCATTCGAGGACTAATGCCGTTCCAAGTTGGGGAGTACTTTCAAAACCCTCAAAATGAACTAGGTCATCCTAGAGATTCACATGTGTTTCGTAAGTTAATAATGAGTTTAAATGATATATTTTAGCATTAGAATTATGTTGGTTATGTTTTGAAGTCAAACGTCAAGGAAAGACCAAGAGGTTCGGAATCTAGCAATATGTGTGTGCTAGTGTGTCCTCGTATGTTATATATGTTTAGGTGTGTTGTTTGGACACTAAAATCAGTGGGGATGAACCTAGAAGCTATAGTGACATTTTTAGGGTCAAAACGTCCAGGTACGACACCCGAGGACCACTCTAAGGGTCCGCAAGATGAACACAAACTCTGGCAAAAAAAGCTGCCCAAGGCAGCAGGGTTTGTGCCTTGGTAAAATACAGGCGCGTTGTTGATACATCGACCACTCCTTTGTCCAGAATTATATCTAAAATATGTGGGAGAAGCTCTGCGACGTGTACTTGTTCCTTGAAGAAAATTCAGAAAAGATAAGTGAAGTTTGACTTGTCTAAAGTTGTCTAATAAATGTAGAGGTGTATTGGGTATTTTGGGGTGTGTTATATACTAATTTTATGTCATAATACACTTATTCTCCCAAACAGAAACCCCAAGCGCTCATTTAGAAATCAAAAAATTTAAAACCCTCAAAATTTCTTCCCTCCCAAAAGCTCTGCCAAACTCCATTGGAGCTAGAACTCAAGTTAGAGCTAGATTTAAGGTTGTGGACGTTTTCTAAACCAAATATATTGGGTCTTTTCATATTAAGGTATGATAGTTCATCCTTGACTTCTCTTTGGTTCAAGGAGTCCATTTCAAGACTTTTCAAAAAGGGTTTTCAAACTCCAACTTCTTCTATTTTGAACTCTAAGAATATGTCTTCCATGAAACGTTTTAATGAATATAATATGTTTTTTTAATGTTATTTAATGATTTTATGTTTAAAAAAACAATGAAAAAATGCTCAATACCATTCCTCAACTTTTGGCTTATGAAGTGGGTTTAATATAAATTGTTTGATAACTTAGAACTGTATTTTTTTTGTATTATATTGTTATTATATACAGTCCTATTATGCTTTATTATGATATTTTTTGTGGAATATTGAGAAAAAAAGTGTTAAAGATTTGGAGAAGGTTAAGTTGTTCTATTTTTGTTAAGTTATGTTGAAGTAAATCATGAGTGGTATGGTCCACATTTTGTGGCTGTGTTTATTTGAACTATATGAAGATATACGTGTATTTTTAAAATGGACTTTAAGGCATAATATGTGAAGTAAAGTTATGATTTTGATATGCATATCTATGATATACGTTAGAAGGTTGAAATAAACATCTTTAAGGGTTTATGTCTAAATGAAGTATGTATTTTATATATGAATTATGATAATATGTAATTGTGATAAATGTGTTGTTAGAATATCTAGAAGTAAATCTTATAAATGACGGTCATTATGTGAAAGGTGTGCTCAAATGTACTCACACACAAACATGAATTCATGAAAGAAGTCAAAGAATGAAAACGGGGGATTGTAGGGTAGACATTTATCGTGAGTACAGATGAAGTTTATAGACCATCCCTACTATTCCTAAGTACTAAAAGGGGGATATTGGTGTGAACACTCTTCTTGAGTTGAGATGAAGTATTTAGTAGAAACCTCAATATTTCCGATGAGCTTTCCAAAGATAGGTTTAAGGTTTGATACCCTTCGTGTGTTGAGATTAGTTGTTCAATATTTATCTCTTAATATTTAGTCAATGAATGTTCAAGACTCCACGGGGGTGTTATGCTTAGAACCGAGAGGATTTCAAGAAGGGGTGGATACACTTCATGAGTATAGATGTTGTATCAAAATGTACCTCTTGAGATGGGTGCTCCTCATTGGTAGAGAGAGAGTTACGTAGTAGCAATATCCATATCCCTTAACTATGCGCCCGCGTAGTCGTAGATTTAGGATAATCCATAAAAAGCCTAAAGAATATGACCCTACCTTAGGAAAGAAGGGATCTGTCATCCCATAAAGGTAATACATGCATTCCATGTCAAGCTCTCATGGTCTATTTTTGTTAAAGCTAGCCCCCACAAATGAATGTAAATGACTGAAGTCTTCTTAAGTGCGTACTATTTAGGGTAGGTGTTGCAATGGGACACTATCTATCCATTGAACAAGTAGGCATTTGTTGGGAGTCTTTGTGTGTCCATATATGAAATCTTAGATAAAGTAATATGACTTTTTGTCTAATATTAAGGAAGCATTTTTATATGATGTTTTGTATGATGAACACTATTTATGTGAAGAATGTGATGTGCCTAGACTAAGGTAAATCCTAAACACTAAGTGGATGTAGTAGTACGGGATGCTACTTTCTCATTGCACAAAGTTTTACTTGTGAGTTGTCTTGGAGGATGGTTCTTATGAGACGTTCCTAAGTATATGAATGCTTCTCTAGTGTCATTACAATTGAATGTTGACTTGTCTAACAAAATTAAGTATGCTCGTCCTTTGTAATCTTAAGGATCACTTGGTTGTGTAGTGAAGCGATTGTATTGTCGATCTCTTCATGTCTTACCGAAGTGCATCTTAGGATAACTTGGGATAGGAAGAGTTTGTTTTAATTAGGTTCACTGCATGTATGTTCTTATGTTATGAGAAATGGTTTTTTTCCTTTATGTTCTAAATGATGGTTTATTTATTTTTTACTTCAATATTCATAAATGTTTTACTTAATTAGTATGAAATTGCATATTCCATACTTAGTACATTGTTTGTATTAAGCCCATACTTTTTCATACTCTATAAGTATAGGTTGGAAGCGACTGGATGTTTTTGGATGGCTTTAAATTTTTGCACTACTTTTCATGTCTTGTGTAATAAATGATACCTAAGAGGCTTGTGCAAGACCTTCTAAAGGTCTAGCACACCTTGTTTCGACCTAAGGGTTTCTGTAACTTCTAGGGTGTACTTGCGGGTAGTAACAACAACATATAGTCCACATGAGTTACAACTCAAATGAATAATTCACAACCCCATTCAACAAATAAACATCCCATTACACATATAAATTCATATCACAAGTCACGAGAGATAAGAGCTAAACTTTTCGCAACACATAATGAGGAACTACTTTCTCAACATCAACATAAGATAAAATCACAACCAAACTGTTACCAATCTATTCTTCCCAAGATGAAATTAAAAAACCAAAATATAAAGAAGGCAAAAACATTTAGTTCACATTAGTGCAAATTAACAAAAATACCCCTTTTCATGAAAACTATATTTTACATAAGCCTTTACAAAAATATGCACATACTGAGAAAATAAGCCAAATTTATATTTATTCATTATTTTCATTATTAATAAGAACTACTAACCTTAATTAGGAAAGAAAGATAAGGATAGTGGGATTTCATATCTTTCTCAGCCACTCCTGTTTTACCCTTAACTAAATGGTTTCTCCATGGAATTTTTGCAGAGGTAACCTCTTTGTTATTCAACTTCTTAACTTGACGATCAAGGATTTCCACTGGAACCTTTTCATAGGGAAGGTTCTATTTACACCTGCGACTTAAATAGGGAGAATTGACTCAACTTCACCAATACACTTCTTAAGCATGGAGATATGAAATACCGGATGAACCAAAGCTAATGTACTAGGTAATTTCAACTTATAAGAAGTATTTCAAAACTATTGCAATATCTCATAGGGACCCACATACGGGGGACTAAGCTTCCCCTTCGTAACAAACCTCAACACACCTTTCATAGGTGAAATTTCGAAGTGCACCTTATCACCCACTTCAAATACAAGGTATCTTCTCCTATTGACGGCATACGACTTTTGCCAAGTATTTTAAATTTTCAATCTATTCTTTAACACATTAACTTTCTACAAAGCATCATAGACTACTTTTGGACCAAGGAGAGTAGACTCACAAATTTCAAACCAACAAAGAAGACACTTACATCTACCACTATAGAGTTCTTCAAGTGGAGCCATGAAAATAATTGAATTATATCTATTGTAAAAAGATAATTCAATCCACGACAAGTTATTATCCCAAATCCCTTGAAGTCTACTACACAATATGTTAATCTATCTTCTAGGGTTTGAGTGGTACAACAATCCCATTGAGGATAAAATGCGGTGGTAAGCATCAATTGTGTACCCAACCCTTTTTTAAAATACCTCCAAAAATTAGAAGTGAATTGTGCACCTCTATCCGATATGATATAAAAGTAATCCCATTAAGACTACAGGCTCATCTATATAGATTCTTCCATAATCTCCTCAAAATAAGTATACATAGCAGGAATAAAGTAAGATGATTTTGTTAACCTATCTAAAACCAGCTATAAAAGCCATTTTTCCTTCGTGTGTCACGACTGGGGTCTACACCCTACCCGAAATTGGTGTCTTTTACCTCTCGGTGGTCTTAGACAAGCCTACATACGTCCTCATTACATCCTATAGGTTAATTGTTTTTTTCGGATAAATTTAGCACTGTTGTTTCCTTTGAAGTATATAGACTTCATAATAATAATTGCATTATATCACATCAACTCACAAAAACCATCTAATAATAAGATATTCAAATGAAGGAAATAATTGATAATTTTATTAATATAAAGTTGCATAAATCGCACCAATACAACGCCTGAAAATTAGTAAGAAAGAAACGCAAGTGGAACATCCTCTACAAGCTCATACCTACGTCTAAGAATAATATTAAAGATAATCATCCTCATAAGAATTAGGGCCTGAAAAATCCTAATGAATGCTCCAGATCCGGATAGTTTTAACGTAGTCTCGTAAGCTCTAGCGTGCACCTGCACCTGGACCTAAAAGTAGAGAATTGTATGGGATTAGTACACACTTGTACAAAGTATGGGTGTATGCATGTACACACCAAGGAAATGCATGATTAAGAATAGCTCTCTCGTAATGATATGAATTATGGAAATCCAAGTCAGTTGGACTTGCCAAATAAGATTAGGAAAGTCAAGCTATGAGAGTAACATGCATTATTATTATGTTCATATTGCACACAACAGGTAACATACTTCATATAGCACACACATAGTTCACATATCATCCATCCTACACAATGAGACCTTGGAAACATAGAATTAATAATAGGACTTCCCAATATATGGGACCTCAACTTGGGAGACTTCTAGAGCAAACACAGAGTCTTCTTCATTCATTCATACGTACTTCATTTTCATTAATTCATATTTCTATGTTTTTTTTAAAGACTTTCATCGGGTTCACTATGCGATGATAAAGAATGACTTAGTGTGATTACATGAGTCTAGTTCACCTCTTGGTTATCCTATCCAAACACCTTCGGTATCATTCATTTCATTGTGTGCATTACTTGAGGCTTGCCTCATTCTTTTTTTGGGAACTTTAACTTTAAGCGAAATAGATCATGTGAGCTTCATGAAATCCAGTGTCTACCCCACACCAAAAAGAGGTGGAATCACCGGCCAAAGTGAAGAAAAAACATGCTAGTGTATATAGGGAATTGATACATGCTAGAATCCTATGTTGGCTGCATATCTTGAAAGACTAGGATATATAAGGAGACTCATACCCGCCTAATAGGACAGCCTCATCTCATGAGATTTACATCAACCTCTGCATTCCCGAAAGAAAGAATCGTGACTCATAGTTAGCCTATCGTTTCTCTGTATAAAGTTCCATTACATTCATCTCACACATCATAGAAGTTTGCTTCTAGCATAAGGGCATCATTTCTCATTAGATGATTTCTCATCTCGTCATAATTATTAATTGTGCATTAATAATCTCAATACTGTGTATTAGAGTGTTCTTAGATACATGTCTCTTTATTAATCTTACACCTTCATAGGTGAATAAGGTTTTTGTAACATTGACTTAGTCTTATTTGAAATTGATCTTGTCTTATGTATTAGCCTCTTATCATGTTGTCACCACATTCATTTAATTTAACCTATTAGGTTTTCATAATTACACACCCCTTTACATGAACGTTCATTTCTTCATATGCCAATGCACATGTCCTTTTAGTGGGTTTCACCCTCTTACTTAACCCTCATGTGGTCACATAATTTCGTCAAATATATCTTAGGTTCACTTATTTTTAAATGTACGCTGGATTTATGAACCCATACATACAAGACGTGAGACTTCATTCATAATTCATCTAAGTTACTCATACTTACCCAAGATTTTGTAGTACAAAACTTATGCATCTTGTAAGTATGTGAAGGTATCGAGTTCGATCCCTATCGCAAGTATCCATTAAATATTTATTCACGTAAGACTTATGAATCAATACAAAGTTGGGAAAGGGACCCCGATTTCAAATCCTTGAGCAACACTTTCTTTTATATTAATTTTGATTTGAAATTTCGGCTTTGGGGGATCCGAGGTCGATCCACAACACCTACACTTCCCTTTTTTTCTTTGTTTTCTCTACTTTTTTGTTTGAGACCAAGTGGATGTGGGATCGATCTCCCATAACCTCATTTTATTTTTCTTCGACTTTTCTCCTAATTTTCTCACCTATCCAAGAGGTGGTGGGTTCTACTCCCACACACCTCATTTTATTTATTTTTATTCTTGCATGGACTGCTCTTATTTTCGGCCAAGGACACACGGGTTTGTATCCCATGTGCCTTATTTATTTTCTAAGTTCTCTTACTCATCTAAGACCCTAATTCTATCCCTCCTAACCTCACTTTTATTGTAATATTTTCAGTTTCATGCATGTGGTTCAATCCCTAATGACCTCACACCTAAAAAGATATTTTAAAAGAAACCAAAAATTTCAACCGTTGTTAGAGGACACAGAATTTCCAGATTTCTTAAAATTTGGTTATCGTTTCTAGTCCTTTGTACGTTAATTTTTTTTTTTAATTAGCTGGACATTCGTACATTATTACATGAATTTTTCAAGTAATTTCATAAAAAACACAAGTATTAACTACATTTCATACACCATCACGTACCATTTTTCAGCTCAAATCTTTGACTAAGAGAACGTGCCCACCCACTCACCGTCGCACACCCTTATCATCACATAATTTTGAACATATATACATGAACATAGTCATCAAAAATACACGTTACATTCCTAAATTCTACAAGAAAACATACCCAACCTACAACAATCGATGGGAGCTAGTGACAGGGACATGCAAAGAGGAACATTCCTACTTTTGGATTCAAATTTGACTGAATCTTAGGTGTCTCTTGCGAAAGGGACAAAGAGGAAGACAAACCATACCTTTTTCTTTGTTTAAAACCTTTAAACCTGATATCAAGTGCTTCCAACTCCCACGAAATACAACACTTCTCCATTAAACCTCACGTGGAAACCATTTTAAAAATATTTTTGCTTTTTGTTTTAAGTTTAGTTTTTCCTTTGAGTTTTAGCGTAGAAGTTCTTCAAGAGTGATGAACTTTTTTTTTCTATTTACTGATGATGGGAGTAAGAAAGAGAGTGGATAGGAGTGAGAAAGAGAGTGGAGAGATGTGATAGTAAGTTTAGGAGTAGGAGTTTTAGTTGAAGACCAATTAGGTCAACTTGATATTGCTTCCACCAAGGATCGAACCCGGGTGGAGCTCATCTCGCGAAAATGGGTCAATTACGGTCAACCCTACCCGAATTGTATACTATAAATAATTAATTTATTAATTAATTAATTAGGGTAATAAAAATACTACCTTTAGACTGAAAAAGACCATTTTACCCCTAGACCCTCCAAACATAATATTTCCCCTTTCACGTCCGGTTAACACTCATGCAGGTGAATCTTAATATTTGGGTGCCATACATTGTGGGACCCAACCTTGTCTTGCTCGACTAAATCACAAAGCTAGTTGGGTTGGATGGTACATGGGTTGAGAGGTCTTGTTCCACGCGCATCAATCCATGTGAATCCAGTCTATTCTAACATTCTAGGTGCGTTTAGGCATTACATAACATAGTCATTTTCGGGTTGTTACATTGTGTAAGACGGTTAATCCACTCACTACAATGTTTATATTAATGAGTGGGACCTATGAGACTTTATGGGCGGATACTATACATACCACAGTGTACCATAGAGTAATGCCTCCTATTTTTAAGGCAAAAACAACATGGCCACTCTAACTCGAGATCATTGAGTTAGGTAGATTCTTCTCATTACCTTAACATTTCCTAGCGGCATAAGCGAAACCTTTAGCATGATGGTAAGGAACAACAAAACAAAAACCTACTCAGAAGCGTTAAATAAACCCACAAAAAACCATGTAACCTCCGGGGTTAAGGTCAACATTGAAGAAGAGGTAAGCCTATCTTTAAACTATTTGAAGCTTCTTTCACAAACCTCTTACCGTTCAAACTTCACCTTATTTTGGGGTAATGTTGTCAAAAAAGATACAATAGACGCAAACCCGTCGGCAAAACATCTATATTACCCGGATAGACCTAAGAAACTTCTAATATTAGTTGCAGCCAAACGTCTAGGCAAACTCTTGTGCGCTTCCATCTCTCTCGTATCGACCTCTACACCGTCACTGGAGATGATATGTCAAAGAAACGTAATCGATATTAACAAAAATTCACACTTTTTTTTCTTAGGAAAGAGTTGTTTTTTCTTAAAGACTTGAAATACCACCCTCAAATGGTAAATATGCCCATCATTTACCTTAAAATATACCAAGATGTAATCAATAAAGACAATCACAAATACATCAAGGTAATTTGACAAAAATCTTTTCATTAGGTCCACAATGGCTGCCGGTGAATTCTTTAACCCAAATGAAATGACTAAGACCTCAAAATGACTATACCTTGTTTGGAATGCTATTTTGGTAATGCCTTCACCTCTAACTCTTACTTGGTGATATCCCATCCTCAAATTAATATTATAAACATAGCTTGCTCCTTAATGTTGATCAAATAACTCAACGATCCTAGGGAGAGGATACTTCTTCTCTATAGTTACCTTATTGAATTTGTGGTAATCAATGCACAATCCAAGGGATCCATCTTTCTTTTTCATAACAACACCGGAGCACCCCATGGAGAAATACTAGGTCGAATGAAGACTTTGTCTAGTAAATCTTTATGTTAAGACTTAAACTCTTTCAATTTAACCAGAGCAATCTGATAAGGAAGAATTTAAATGGGGTTTGTATAAATAAATAAATGAATACCAACAACAATTTCCCATTCGGGAGGAATTCTGTGCAAATCATTTGAAAGACACCAGAATGTCTTTCACTACGGGGACCGATTCTAGATGAAGAGTTCATTTGTCTAAATCCTTGACCTTACAATAAGGTATATACATGCTTTAGATATAATATTACAAGATTTTTAATAAGAAATCATACCACCTCTAGGAATAGAATTTCCCCCTTCAAATCTAAAACAGGTTCATTTAGAGAATTGAACTTAACCACCCTTGTTCTACAATCTATGGAGGCGAAATAGGTATGCAATAAATATATTCAAAATATGAAATCAAAATAAACCATATCAAGTTTTACATAGTCAACATAAGTAGCATTATTTGAAAATATTATAGGACATTTCCTTTACACTCTTTTAGCGATAACTAAATCCCCCACTGTGGTAGTAACCCAACATGGTTTAATCAAGACATCGGGCAATATATCAAACTTTCTATCAATAAAAGGATCAATAAATGACAAGTTAGCACTGTGATCAAGTAAATAATAAACATTAATAGAGAAGATGTGTAATATACCAGTCACCATATTTGGAGAACTTTCTGATTCACCTCTTGAATTGATAGCATAAAATGATTATTTGTTGGAACATTAGATTTAGAACCACTTGCTTGAGTTTTATAACTTCCCTTCTTTTGGCCCTTCACATTAGGGAAATCACTAACCTTATGGCCACTCTTGCCACACCAAAAGAAATCATCTGTCCCAACTAGACATTCACCCACATGCTTCTTACCATAGTTCCACAACTAGGCTTCTTGCTTGGTGAATTAGAACCTCTTACCTTTTGGAACATAGGGTACAGACCCTATTATCATGAGACTTGGGAACTTATAAAGAACCTTATCGGAGAACCTCTTCTTGAGTCTAATCTTGTATTGGATATACAGACTACCCTTAGAAGAACCACCTTTATAAGGCTTGGCCTTCCTAGCATACTTATATTGTTGTTATGCCTAGTCTCTTCTAGTTTTTCGGCATGAACCATCAAATGAGAAATATCCATGTTGTCATGGAGAACCATCGAACGATACTCTTAAACCAAATCATCGGACACTCTCACAACAAAGAGACTCTTCTCATCCATTAGGTTAGACATCAAGAAAGGGGAAGACATGGAAAATTTAGGTAATTTCAAGGAGTAATGTATCACTCTCATACCTCCTTTACGAAGGTTCATGCGTTGTTAACATTTAACCTCCATCATATTCTTTGATAATAACAAATAAAGTAATTCTCTCTTAAAGATCTCTTGTGTAATAGTACTACCTCTCAAAGGTCTATTATCTATCCATTGGGTATTCCATGTTTGAGCCACATCGTTGAGTTTATAAGCAGCTAGCTTGCCTATCTCAATTGAAGTCAACCACCTAGAAAATAAGATCTTGTATATCTCATCAAGGATGTTTTGGGTGTCTTTATCCACCTTCAAACCAATGAACATAGGGTTAGTCCCCTATGGCCTATTGATATACCTTAGTTTCACGATATTTTTAATTCTTTTTCCTTAAGTTTAGTGTATCCAAAAGCCTTTCTATGTTAATTTTTATGTAAGTGTCTCTTTATTTGCAGGAAATCTATAAAGATGAATGCGGAGGTTTTTGAGAAAAAAATGTAGAAAAGTACGACCTACGGAGCTTGTGACAGTCCGTCGTGACTGTGACGGTCCGTAGGTAGCATCGCAGTGAAGCTACTAAAGGGAGATGGGGAAGTATGACCAAGTGTAGGGTTACGGAGTGTGTGATGGACTGTCGTAGCCATGACAGTCCGTCCTGCTGGTTCGTTATAAAGATCAGAGAAGTAGTCCCTGTAACCAAATTCCAAGAGTTCAAGTGTTATGAAACGGAGGCCCTCGTCAGACCATTTTGCCTGTGATGATCCGTCATACCTGCCGTCGATTGTAATGAAAAGAGCAGCAGAAGAATTTGCATAGGTATGGGATGACGGAGTCCATGACGGCCCATCGTGACCACGACGACCCGTCGTGAGGTCCGTTGAGCCAGCCGCGTTTTCACAGATTTCCTGCAAATAGAGTCCTTTTATTAGGTTTTAGTTTTTTAGTAAAATAGTTGAAAAACCTCGTTTTGGGGTTAGACTCTGGTTATATTTGAGCTTTTTTTGTGGAGTAGACTTGGTGATTATTATTTTTTTTTTTTTTAAAACCCCCCACAACCCTTTTTGGAGAATCTTTAGTCTTTTACTAATTTTCAGTAAGTCATCGATTGTTGGTGAGTATCAAGAGAACTTTGATTTTTTATCTTTTATCATGGAAGTAAGTGCATGAATTTCTTATATTACATATTTGAATATTGTGATTATGACTATGGGAAACTACACTCCATAAGTAGGGTTTTTGGAACCATATGTGATTAATGAGGTAAAACCTAACTAAAATAACAATTCTAGAATAGTGTTTTGAATGTATTGATAATTCTTTTGCTTAGAAGTATTGCAGAACCATCTTCCTTGTATGCCAAATACACGGAGAGGAAGAGAACCCTTTTTTTTATGATTATGACTTAGAGCGTACACTACACAACATGAATCGAAACTTGAGAATTAAGGATGATGATCCAAACCAGAACATCCCAGCTCCGGTTGTGGTTCATGTTCATGTTTTACCCGATGCTCCGGGTGAAAACCAACAGAAGAGACAAATTCCCGCTCCACGCCCCCAAGAATACTACAGAGGATATGACAATATAGTAGATTCTGATGTACCGCTTGTCTTTCCCCCTCTACCACCAGGCCACACGTTTATGGTAACTAGTAGCCTGATGGAACTGCTAATTCCCGTAGGTTTGTTTTCTGGGCTACCTTTTGAGGATCCACATGCCCATATAGGTAAGGTACGGAAAGTGTGTTAAATATGTGCAGATAGGCCTGACTTGGACTTGGATGTAATAGGGCTAAGAGTGTTTCCTCTATCAGTGCGGGAGAGGTTGTTATTTGGTTCACTGAGCTTCCCTTTACAACTCAAGTTTCACTTGGAACAACTAAGGGACGTTTTCTTAGCACGCTACTGACTCGGTCTCCAGAAAACTAAACCACCCAAGACCAGAGTGAACAATTTTGTCTGTACTACAGGAGAGAATCAGTTTGTGTTCTTGGATGTAGATTCACCCGTTTTTAGACGTGTCTCCAATCACCGCCATAGATGATGAGTCCACTGAAGGAATAATTCAATCGAGGAAGGATGATAATTTTTAAAGCTGGTGGTGCATACTTAAGAGGGTGGTTCTTATGGAAAGTGTATTATGTGAGAGTGTAAAAAGTTAGCGAAACTATCCCGAAACAATAAATCTTGTACTAGGAAGTCAGATTATTGGAGAAAAGGAAACACCTCATAATGAAATCACTCACACCCAGCCACAGTATGAGTTTCGTGAAGAGAGGGCCACAGATGAGATTTGAGCTTGGGTTGGTAATTATAAAACTGTCAATGTGGTTCAGGAAAATATAAAGAAGTAAATACATGTCTAACCACCACAACCAAATGATGAATGCTATATGAGAGGATCTATGAAGTAAATGAGCAGACGGGGAGTTGTCGCCTAGTACCCAAGGCTCAATTAGGATAATTGGCCACAAGGTTAAGGGAACCACTGGTCGGATCTTATGGTAACTCTAATCTGTGAGGGTCCATTATTTCGAAATGGGAAATTACAAACCGAAGACAACAACTTCACCTGGGTACATACGGTTAAAGAAATGATAGGAATGGTCCCTATGCCCTTCTCAACATTGTGAAGTTTACTCTAGGGAGGTGGAGATAGTATGGCGCAAGTTGAGGGATATGTTGCACAAAAATGGATTTAAGAGGTTTTCGACGCTAATAATGATGAGCATATTAAGAGTTAAGGGTGATTTTAGCGGGTATCTGGTAGCTAGTCGATACACATGCAATAGATTAAGCAAGATCGAGTTGCAAAACGCCCCCCCCCCAATTATCTACGGGCTATGAACACACAGCAACCGGCACTCTTTAGCAAACAGTGTAGAAAATCTAAAAATGATGCACACGTATGAAATCACCAATCAGGGTGTAACAACCATTGACCACCCATACCGTTCTAATGAAGAGAAAAAGGTGAGAAAGGATAATGATAAGGGGTAAGGGTCGGTTAGTGGTCGAAGAAGAATATAGCTCTAGACAAAGATGCAGAAGTCCTATATAAGTATTCATACCTAGACCACCACCCCTTCCTACAGATAATGAAAAGACCGAGGATGGTAATATCGGCTTTTTTATAACAATGTTTAAAGCAAGCTTTCTATCAATGTCTTGGGTAGAAGGGTTCAAGAAACAAAGTGCTCGGTTATGCAAGTTTATGAAAGATCTGGTTACAAAGAAAAGATCGGTCACTTCGACGATGTGATAGGATGAAGCATTTTAGTGATATTTCTACACAAGATCTCGCACCAAATGAAAGAAGATCAGGATGCGGTAATATTGCTTGTTACAGTTCGGGTCATACATTTTTGAGGGAAAGCATATGTATCTAGGGGAAGCATAAATTCTAATGCCTCTCTCTATTTACAAAAAGTTGGGTTTAGGTGAACCAAAGCTATGCGATTGCAAGCTACTTGGAGGTTGATCGAACCGTGAAAAAGACTATAGGGATACTCCACGATGTGCTAGTAAAAATGGAGTCATTCATATTTCCGGCAGATTTTGTTATTCTTGATTGTGAAGTTGGTTTTGAAGTGCATATTATTCTTGTGAGGCCATTCCTTTCTACGGGTAGAGCCTTAGTTGATATAGAAAAAAGGGGCAGATGAAATTTCAGTTGAACAATGAAGAACCTTCAACATTTGTAGGTCAATGAGGCAAGACATGGTGAGTCTCAAATTTTTATCTGCTATAAATCCACAAAGAAAATATGAAGAAGGATCATGACTATAACAGTAAAAATTAGATTTAATATGGTGGGGGCTTTTGGTGTCATTTAGCCAGGTCCCTAGTTTGCGTTGGCTTCCCAGTCAAGTTCAATTCCAAACGGACTTGCCTTTGACTTTATTACCAAGTCTACCTAATGGAGACGTTGACCTAGAACCAAGGAAGGGAGTGTGGGGTTTGAAGGTGAAGAGAACAAGAATAAAACTCGATTTTGAGTATACTCATCGGTGAATGAAGTGATAGAGGCACCATCTTGACTGAAGGCTGAGTAATGATGTTGTCCTCAGTCGTGCCGGCGACGTTAATCAGGCGCTTGTAGGGAGCAAGACAATACTTAAGTGTGGGTTTTCTTTTGTAGTAATGGTAGAATTTTTCTCGATGGTTTTAAATTTGAAGGGCACATCACCCAGGAAATTCTGCAGTGGAAAATCTATCTCTGTAGCAGTCCACTGACGACCCATGTCGCAAGACCGTCACGCTTTCGACGGAGCCTCGCATGAATTTCCGTCGTGCCAGGCCGTCTTTCAGTTATTTTTGCAAAAACTAGGGCACATGCGACAGAACAAATGATGGACTATCGTTGGGGACTCGTCGCGTCATTAATGAAGCGTACTCAAATCGACCCAGCTGGGGGTTTTAAAAATTTTTAACATTTAAAAACACCACCCCCTTCATTTTACCAATTTCCTTCACTCTCTTTTCCTATTTCCCTCCCTTTTCAACTTCCAATTTCCTACATCTCTTTCTTTCAACCGATCATTTTCCCCAATTCCCTAATGTCTAAAATTGACTCTCTACTAGTCCGAGTCTGCGGCTATGGTGTCTCTACTTGATCCAAATTACCTTCCGCGCTTTTTTTCTCAATTCTCATAATATGTGTCTTTGGATTTTTTACCTATTTACATTCATTTTTGTTAATCATTGATTCGCCCTTTTTTTTTTTATTGTGGGGTTCATTCTTGAATACATATTTCTGTTCTGAACTAGGTTGAGAATCCTCAAAGTTCCCGGGTTTAATAACAATATAGACATAGATTTTAGCATTTCTATTTACTAAGTATTTAGGGTTCGACAAATGTAAGGTTAAACACTTTACTAGCAATTCAATTTGGGTTTTTGGGGTCATAGAGATGAAGGGGAAAAGCCCCAGTTCTGTCACTGATTGACTAAAAAATAACCCCGATGACAGACCGTTGTAACCACGATGTACCTCATTTTTTGGGTTCCGTCCCAACATCCTAACACCCTAATGTCCATTTTTCTCCAGTGATCCACCAACAGACAAATAGAACGGACCGTTGTCCCTATGACGGTCCGTCCTGCCCACTGTTCAGTTGTCGGAAGACACTTTTTCCTAAGGTCTCCCACTTTTGTTTAATGTCCTCCACCTGGAAGAATGTACATATGAGATGGACCTTCGTTCCATAAGTCCCTTCCTGCACAACCGTATGGTTTTTGTCAAACCGTTGTCCCTAAAGGTGTCTCACTTTTCTAAATGTCCTTCAACGGACACAAATGGCGACGACCGTAATTTTTTCCCCCCCAAAGTAGGTCCATCCTATCCACATAACCGTCATGAATGGTCAACGAACCTATTCCTAAGGGTCCCTCTTCTCCTCACTTTTTCTAAGTGACCCTCCAAACGGACCCACTTCGTGGACCGTCATAACCGCCGACAATCATTCTAATCATACCGTCATGACGGGTCAAGACCCCCCTCTTCTAGAGTGTCCATACTTCTTTTCTAGTGTCCCAGGAACGACGTCACAATGATATCATAAAAAGGTCCATCCTATTTAATCATTGTATACTTGTTTAGAGACTTTCCTTTAAGGGTCTCCACCTAACTACTTTAAAGTAATACTTGCGTTCCGTCGTCACTCATGAGAGCCGTCACCCCTAGTTCAATCGTGTTTACTATTACTTAGAAAGTCATTACATCGTAACTCTTTATTTTATTTTGTGTCATTTTCTTTGTGTCTTTGATTTATTTTCATTCTAGTACTAATAATGATCTTTAACTGGTACTGATCTTTATGCAACCAAAACAAGATCTAGTTACGCTCGTGGAGATAGATGTCTGTCGCTGCTTCCGGTCTGCCCACCTAGGTCATCGGCTCTGTGAATGTTGAGTGTGACCCCGAAGTATTTACCCCAGCCCTGTCCATCACCCCATTCAGAGCTGCATGTTCTTCCAGAGCCCACAGAAAAGGTGGCGTCTGGCGTTGTCACTGCCCTGCCTAGTCTTACTAGTGATAGCACAATGACCGTCCAATTCCTAGGTCCAACTGCGCATTGAAAAGGAGCGAGCGGCTGGCTCCTTATGCTTTTTTTGGTCGGTAGAAGCCCTATTATCTACTGATGTTCCCTGCACTCGCCAGCCGTAGATCAATGAGACACCGGGATAAGGATCCTCCCCCTCTTCTCTAGTTGCTCTTGGTGCTCGCCCTTGCGTCCGCCCCTTAGCCACCCGCCTCTCTGCCCTGTCACTGACTCATGCTCTCACCTCGGTTGTCGAAACCAACCCACTAGGTGTGTCTTGGAAAGTATAAAGTCTATTCAAGACACAATTTGTTCTGATGACAAAGGAGTCATGACACAAACACTTACCTGGGAGCGCCGGTCCTTACGTGAAGTCCGACTATGCCAAAGATACACAATCTCTTCACCACACATTGGTGGAGTGGACAACGCGTTCGTTGGGCCTTTATAGAGAAGAATTGGTATGAAAGTTGTATGCCTCCTACGTGGCTACTCTCATATCACAGATTGATACGCAAGCTGACCCCGCCAAACAGGACCTAATGGAGTATGTCCGAGTACGTGTCATTTAGGTTGATAATTCCCTGCCTGCCATCCGTCTGTATCTATACGACGATGATGTTGATGCAAACCGGACTCCTCTCACCGTCGAGTTTGACTACTGGTGGCAAATTGTCAAAGATGGCCAATTCTTACGTGAGCCATCGCTGAGAGAGACCACCAAGAGGTCGATGGCCTTAAACTTGTCTGTTGATGGAGAGGGTGCTGACTGGGAGACTGAGCTGAAGGGATACATCAAGAAGGATAAACTGACCTTCACGGCGAAGTTCTTATGGTTAATCGTCCGCCCCTACCTTTCCCTTCCCCAAATCGCGTATATATCGCACATGGTATTGTGTAGTACTGAATGGTGTCGTGAATTAGCCGGTGTTTTAGGTGACTTTGCTTGGGCTTCTACTGGCGGTCCATAGCACAGAGGGATTTAAATAAAAGGTCACAACTACTACCTTTTTCACCTGTGCATGATAATTTTCTTTAGGCAGGTCCCACAGTGTGCGCCAATATGGCAATTTGATCATCCCTCAAGAGCCCACTATTGCCTGTTGAATAAGGCCTAATTCAGGGTTGAGGCCATGAATGGCTCCACGCAAAGGGCCCTTGTCAGAGTTGCCTCAACTTGGTTAAAATCTTGCTGATAGTACCACATAGACAGTGCCCGCATGCCTACACGGTGGCTTCCACTTAACACTACCCACCACTACCTCGGTCGAGTCTATCCCAGGTAGTATCATTCTGCCTGGCTCCTCTCGATCATTGCTATCCCCTTTCCCCGCTAACGGGTCCCGCGTTTGCGTAAGGTCCAGAATTAGAGGCACAAAATGGATACACTTCTGCATCACATCCAACCTGGATTCAGAAGTTTATTGCTGAGGCGAGAAGGCGCTTAGGGCGGAGAATGGTCCTGCACATAAGAGGGAATATCGGTGATGTTTATCAACGCTTGGATGCTTTTGAGGAGTTTTTGCGGTGTTTAGTCCGTCCCAGCCCTAAGTGGAGTGTCCAACCCTTCCAGGCTTCGGTCGACAGTCTCACCAGGACCCATCGATTTTATCTAGACGGCTAGGGTGCTTAGTATGGAGGCCCCTTATCTACAGAGCCTTACTGAAGCAACGGTGATGGCGACCTTATTCCCCACTTATGAGATTCCAAAACCACCCTCCCCCTCGATATCGATGCCTTAGAGGCTCTAGGGGTTCGAGTGGATTGATGAGTCTCGATCACTGAGAAGGAGCGTCGTGAGATGAGCCTGCGAGGAGAGCCTCGCTTGTTGATGAGGAGGCGCGTCGGATGAGGGTAATAGGTTTCCTTCGGGGGGTATCTGCTCAAGAATGGGAGATATGCGGGAGGCAGTGCTGATAATGCTGTTGATATGATGACCCTACTGTAGGGTGTCAATTTTAGAGGTATTGTGGGTCCCTTGTAACTGGACCCCCAGCCGTGCTTTGATCGTCCGGCGCTTTGGTGCCCCGGTTTGCTTCACCTACCACTCCTTGTTATTTCAATTTTATATGCATTTGGAACATCACGATCATGTTTTTTTGTTTGAGGTGGGGTAAATGACAGTGACGTGCTAGGGGTTGCATTCATGATAGCCCTAATTCACTTTTCCTTCGCCTTTTTGCGGTTTTCTTCTTTCCTGTGTCATTTTCCGACAAGAATACTATTATTTTTTACTGTTTTGCCCAACATGTCTATATCTTGTGTCATAGTTTAATTCTGAAACATGATGGCTACTACATGATATTCTGATGAAAATGAAATTAACATGAGAGGCATATGAATATTGATAATGTGTCGGGCTGTCTGGTGCGGTAAGTGCGGGGGTGCGGCATAGAAGTACCACCACCAGGGGGGGGGGGGACGGGTGGATGCATGCCCTTTGCTAAGTCTAAAATTCGAACAAGGGTGTTTTTGTGTGGGTGTGGTTTTATATCCTGGAATATTAATGAGATGGTCAAGTGAGTGGTGAGAAAGATTTGGAAATAGTCCCCTATTTGTACGAGCTAGAACGCCTGGTTAGTCCCTGCCTAAATGTAAGTTGGTAATTACCACATAAGGAAAGGCTCATAGGCCCATTCGGAGATATACCCTAGGGTATTTAGCCTAAATAAAATAAAACCAAATAAATTAACCCTCCTGCTTTGATCCAAATGATTTAAGCTTAAACTGACCTTTCTTTTTCACATTTTCATTTTCATTCCACCCCCACTATCTTTTCTATGAATATGTGTTGGCCCTTGTCCCTCCTGTCATGTTCACCTCACTTATGCCAAAGCATAAGTTTAAGGGTGGATACTTTAGTACAAAAACCTTTTTTATGGCCCCTGGACCCAAAAAGTAAGTTACTCAAATGAAATTTATTGAAAAAAGGGAAATAATAAAATAATAATACCAAAAGATACAAGAATACAAGCAAGTATACGTAAGTCCCTTACAACACAAATGAAGAAAGGAGGGAAAATAGCAAGTGAAAAGAATATGAGAAACAGAACAACTAAAATGATGCGGAAAAACAGTATGTTTAGAGCCGTATTCCAGAGGGGGCAAAAAAGTACTAAAGTCTACTTAAATATACCCGAACCCCTGACCCTGATCCTATGTTTACAAGCAAGAAAGAGATCCTATCGTGATCCTAAGATTTGTATCTATACGAACTTAAAGCAATGAAATAAGGGCAATCTTATGGCAATTGTATGATAAGTGTGAATTTGTTCTGATAGGAGTGTTGGAAAAGTAATCCCTTATACAAAAACTAAATCAATTTTTTTTAAAAATGAGGATACTGTTTTGATATGAGGACACTAATTTGCAATGCGGAAATATTCCACCTCAATAAGCAATTGAAGGGTAGGTGTTAGTGCTGGTGACTTCTGTTTCATGGTCTTATTACCCATAATTCAAAGCCTAAGCGTGATAGCATGCATAAATAGGAATGAATACTACTGACGGGATGGATAGCCAAATTATTACGAAAGATAAAACATGGATACTAATTGTCCAAAGATTTTGTATTAAGCATAGTTGCGTTCGATTGAGGACAAACAACAAATTTAAGTTGAGGGTATTGATATACCGTGGTTTCACGGTATTTTTAATACTTTCTCCTTAAGTTTTGTGTGTCCAAAATCCTTTTTGTACTAATTTTTATATAAGTTTCTCTATATTTGCAGGAAATCTGTCTAAAAGATGAATGCAGAGGTTTTTGAACAAGAAATGCAGAAAAGTACCACCTACAGAGCTTGTTTACTTGATTATGTGGGGTTATGGTGCTGCACATGAGGATTGCAGTTGTAGGCTTGGGATGGGACTATAGGTAAGGCTCTTGTATGTTGATGATATGAACTAATGAACATTAAATTTTGATACGAAATGATGATGATGTTGTCCTTGGTTATGCACATGTCTTATGTTTTGTAATCCTTGTATTTTATATGCTCCTGTGTATGCATAGAGGTTTTCAAAATGACATAGCATGTTTCTAAAGAAATGGTCCTTTTGTGCTTGTCTTCAAATGGTCTATTTAAATGTATCCATTCTTGAGTAAAAATTTTTGTACTAACCCATATTCTTTCCCTTTTCCCAAATAAAATAGGTTTGGGTTGTTGAGGTATCAAGGTCGTTTTGCAAGAAGACTTGGACTTTTCACCATGATTTAATAGGTCCTCTATGTTACTATCCTCAAAATGAAATAGGTTAATCTAGATCTTCGCGTGTGTTATATAAGATAAAAATAAGTTAAAGAAATTTATTTTTGCATTTCGAGTCATTTTGTGAAGTTTGGAAGTCAAACATCAAGGAACGACCAAGACGTTTGAAGACTACCCTTGTTTGTGCGCCTAGTGTATCCTCGTATTTCGTAAGTGTATTTATGTGTTTTATGAAGACTACAACTTGTACAAAAACTTTAAATAGGTAAAATGAAGTATATAGCACTGAAACGTCCAGGTCTTACCCCCCAAGAATCGCCCTAGGAGTCCACGGATGGACCCCACCTTTGGCTAAGTAAGCTGCCAAAAGGCAGCGAGTAATTGCACTAGAAGGAAACTAGTACACGTCACAGACATGTTGCACCCAAGGACAAAATAATCATCTGAGACACGGACACATCGTGGAATCGCCTGTCTTAATATTGCGGGAGCAGCTCCGCGTCACGGACCTGTATCCGGACGATAATTCTGAATATTTAATTTAACTTTTACTTTTCTAAAATGGTCCAATTGATGTATAAAACATCCGAAAAATGAATTAGGTGGAACTAGGGTCCAATGTGTGTTACATGAGGTCTTGACCTCCTAGGATAGTATAAAATGATATTTGAGGAAGTGTCTCATGATTTTGGAGATGTTTGAAGTCAATCACTTAGGGATGACCAAGACGTTCGACGACTCATCACCTTTGTGCCTTATGTATTTTTTTTTGTGTTAATGAGTGATTAATGAGTTAATGAGGTCCTTATATGATGTATAATAGTTCCTTAAATCAGCATGTTGAGTTGGGTGTAGTTTGGAGGTCAAATGTCCAAGAATATCCGGTGAAGTTCAAAAGATAGCCATTTGACATCCTTGTGAGTTTGGATGTGTTTTATCATGTTGCGTGGCTTGTTTGATGTTTTACTTGGTTAAAGATACTCCTAATACACATATATGCAAGTTTAGAGGTTACCATAAGGGTACGACACCACCTAGGACCCACAAGGGCCCCTAGAAGAAGGAGCCCAGCTTAGAGCTAAAAACTACAAGGAAGTGGAAATCGACAGCCCCGAAGGACTGCGGGTCAACGATACGACTACCCTTAGATGGGGTGCGTCGCTGGAGCCATGTAGTCTGCAGTTTGAGGAGATGCAGAAGCATCGAACTAATGTTGTCGATGGGCCGTGATCTCACTCATGTGACGTTGATTATAGGGCATCGATGGTGGTTAAAAATCTTGCCAGCTTTCTGTTAGGACTTGGTTTTTTTAGGAAATTCACCCCAAGTCTTATAAAATTGGAGGACGGTTATTTTGGTTTTTCATGGGTGTTTTAAGATTATATAAGTCATAAAATACTGATTTAAAACCAAGAACCTAAATCAAAACCTATTCCCTACTAGTTTCCTCAGAAACTTCCATAAGAACTCAAGGTTAACACAGAGCTTGAATATGGATCTTAAATGGAGTTTCTTCTTCAATTATAATTGAATTATTCTAATAGGTTATGAGACTTCTTCATATAACACTTATATAACCTTAGAGTCAATTTCAAAGATGATTATCAAAGATTTCAAAAAGATGAAAAAGTCCAATTTCTACTCTGTCTTTTGTTCTTGCATGAAACGTTTTCAAACCTTAAGATATGATATTATTGATGCATATTTTATGTTTTGCTATGAAATTCTCCATGAACCCTTGAACTTGTCAAATATAATAATTTGACTAAACTATGGGTTATGTGATCATGCTTTGATATCAATGAATTCATGTGTAGATTATTATGGTCTTTTGATTCATGTGTAGATTATGATTGTTTGATTTATAGGATCTTTAGTTTTTATCAATTGAGTATTTTATATTCTTAGATCCATTGAATATTAAGCTTATTTAATTGATACTGTCTTAAAGCTTATGAATTTTAGTGTAGTTCTCTATGTGCTATTGAATTATGTAAGAATTGTATTCAATTGTTGTCTAGTTTGTCTTAGATTGATAAATATATATTTAATTGACCTATATTAATTGAGTAATATATTTTATGCATTAAATTGATTTTCATGGCCATGGGTAAGGGCCGATTGGTATTGAATTTGATGATTTAGATTTTGATTGAAGTGGTAACATTGAATGGGTGTTGTGCATCACTAAATCTCATAATATTATGTATATATTTTTTATTAAATGATGATCGGTATGGTATGCTTATTGTGGCGATGCTATGTGCTTTGCTTGCAAATGATGTGGCATTCTCGGCGTTAATTTATGTTTTATGATGATCATGTCCTTGTCGGTACTACTTGAAGTATTACGATTTTTTGTGTTGTAGATTTATGTCGAGTATGAGAATATCTATCTACATGTCTTTAAGTGAAGGTAAGTATTATTTGAATGTCAGGTGATCATGTTAGACTATGACTATGTCTTATGTGTGTAGTCTTACAGTTGATGCATGATTATTCCTAATTGACTATATGACTCTAAGATTTTTATATTTATGATGTTATAGTAATGTATAGGATGACATAAAGATGATAAGGGTCATTCCTAAGTGTGTCAAAGAATGATATAATAAATGGAATAAAGAAAAGAATGTTGTGTCTTTTTTTCGTAGACTTGTGTCCCTAACTTGATACATGTATGAATGATATATGAATATGAGATTAATTGAATAGGTAAGCTTAGTGAACCTTTTCATGTATGAATTAATTATATGTGACGCCTTAGATGACGATAACGAGGTCATGTACGTGGAACCTTAAACCTAATGGTAAGGTTATGAACATTTAAGACATGCGTCGTAATGGTATCCTTCATGTAAAGGATGATGGACATAGGGTTGATTGGCTGGTACGACATCATATCATTCTTAGGAAGTCATGATGATCTATGTTAGTCTCCATTGAAAGGTAGACCTGGTGGACCTCTTAATTATGGTGAATGTGATTGGGTTCTGAGATAGATATGAAACCTCGTCATGTAATACTTTAATTTTAATTACTCTATAAAAGCAAAGGTTAGCATCGAGTGAGTGTGTTATGAGAAGTATCTTTACATGAGAAGGAGACTACAATACAATTTAGCTCTACTTGAAAATGAGACTAGTGTGCATAAAAGTCCTTCATAATACTTAACCATGTGCCTACATGGGATGGGTCCTAGTTCTACCCTTGGCAAGTAGAACACCCTCATCAGAGTAGGTTACAACCCTAATTCGATGTTTATCTGTCATGGTCTATGTAGGTTATTGCCTATTATCATCATATGGGATGCTTTCTAGCATTATAGAATAACTATAAAATTTAGGTGGTGGTATGGGACGTTATCTAGACAATGCACAATAAGCTTCAAAGGTGTTTCTTAGAGTCCCTAGGTTTTCATCAACACCATTACTTTAATGTTCTTATGTGATGAATGAGTGTTAAATAAACTAAGTAATATAATGATTTAAGCCAAGAAAGGATGTTAAATGAATAAGTACTTATCTAGAGTAGTAAAGGGTAGTCTAGTTAAGATGTGAAGGGGGCATAGGAATTGTCACTTTGTATGTTACCTACAGAAGTATTAAGAATGCCTCTATTTGGGGAAGTGGTTTATTATTTTGTCAGGATCTAAGACTTGGGTAGTCTTAAAGATTATTTAGGTAATCTTGAAGAGGTCAATCATGGACATTGTCTTCCTTATTTACTTAAGTAAGTCTTTGAATAGCCTTTGGAAGGAGAATGTCATATTATCTATGTGTTGATGTATTAAGTGAAAATGTTTCTATCTTAGGTACTCTATAGGATCTCTTAAGTTTGTGTGTAAGGGATTTTATGGTCGTTTGCTTCACAGTTCACTAAAGTGAGACTTTGAATAACATTTGTTATGAGGATCTCGTGTTTATGTCCTTGGTATATATCTCATTATAGGTGGTGTTAAGGATCATTTAGGTGTTCCTAGAGAGGGTGTATGGGTGGTATCTCTTTGTCTTACTTAAGTGAGTCTTAGGATAGCTTTTAATGAGGGAATGACATGCTAGAGAGTATCCAAGATGAATTTAAATGACTCCACTGTAATAGCGATATAGCTCACTGTAATGTTTTCCTAAAAATGTGAATATTTTCTTAAATAATTTCTTATGTGTTTCTAAGATGTTAATTAATGTTGTTATGCTTATAGTATGATGTTTTAATCAAAATACATGAAAACCATGTTACCTTCTAAATGTCCCATTTTCATGATTTTTGCATGGTTTCCATACTTAGTTAATCTAATGTGTTTACCCTTCTTTTCCCTTTTTGACTAAATTGTAGGGAATTAAAATCTTTATATGCCATGGAGTATGGATACGTTTCTAAGGGTTGAAGATGAAGTATTGGTGAGTCCTCATCGATTCAAGGACAACATCCACATGTTCCTTTATTTCATAGTCTTTATTTTATGTCTTGTATAGGCTTATTCTCAAGTATCGTATAATGCAAAGTTTAGAGAGGTCAATTAGATGGTGTAAAGGTCTTACATTTTAAATGAAAGTGTTCCACTTACGTATTGATTATGGAAAGAGTTCTTTGTGTATGAACAAAGTTTTAAATTCTCTCATTTTACAATGTTTGTTATGCAATAAATGATACGAGTGGCTTTGATGAGACTTTTTCAAGTCTCATTTGTCGTATGGCGACACAAGGATGCTCTAACTTCTACGGTGTAATTGCAGGACGTTGCAGGATGTACGGGTGTTTAATCTAACTTGTGGAGGGGGGGGGGTTATATATTGATTTTAGGTCATCATAAACACCAAGCCCTCAATAAGAAATAAAAAATTCCCGGAACCCTAAATAGGTCTTCTGTTGCAAAATAAGTTGAAGCCTCCATTGAAGGTCAATGTCATGGAGCTTGGCCTATGGATGCAAAATGATTTCTTCTTCAAATATTGTGGGTTTCCTCGTATTAGGGAAAAATAGTTCATCCTTGAAACTTCTTTCATTCAAACAACTATTCAAAAGAAGTTTCAAAAGGGTTTTCAAACTCAAAGCTGTTCTATTTTTCACTTTAAGCATGGGTATTTCATGAAACCGTTTAAATGAATGTATTATGATATTATTCAATGTTAGTTGATTATTTTATGGTTAAAAACTCAATGAACCCATGCTTATCAAATTTCTTAACTTTTGGCTTATGAAGTTTGTTTAATGTACATGATTTGATAATGTTAGAAGTATGGTTTTCTTTATGTTATGATTAGATTTAGCTACTTCCCTGAATGCTATTTTATAATTTATTCTTGGAGAAATTGATAAAATGTGGTCTATGATTGGAATAAAAGGTAAGTTTTTCTAATCTTGCTTAGTTCTTATTGTGAAATGATCTTGAGTAGTATGGTTTGGTGGCGGTGTTTACTTGAAGTATTTGAATTTGTGTATATATTTGTATTATGAGTTTGGCCTTGAAGGTATGATATGTGAAGTTCAAATTTTATACCTTAATGAGGTTATGTCTACATGAAGTAAATGTATATGTGAAGAATTATAGTGTGTGTATCTATGATAAATGCAAGGTGAACATGATTAGAAATCAATGTCATGCATGATCGGGGTTATGTGAAAGGAGTTCTCACATGTAATCACACACAAACCTTGATTGAATGAAAGAATAAAGTTAATGCCTATGTATGTATGAGAGTCTATTGAAATGTTTTCTCAATAAGATCTAATGAATGAAATGGGGAAATCGTAGGGTAGACACTCTTCGAAAGTGTACATGATGTGTCTAGACCATACCTACTATTCATATATTATGAGAAAGAAAATCTGTGGGTGAACACTCTTCGTGATGAATGTGATGAGTTGAGTCTTCTTAAGGTGTACTACTTAGGGTAGATACTTGATGGGAAGTTGTCTATCCATTGGACAAGTAGGCATCTGGAGGGTATGAAATGTATGAATGGGTCATTATATGATGAAATGAAGCATGATGTCTATATGTCTAAAGTAAATGAAGTTATGTGATTTTTTGTCTAATGTTTATGAAGTATGTTCTAAAATTGATTAAAGATATATAAATGAAGATATGGATGTGATATGCCTAGTGTAGGGTGATTCCTTAGTAGCACTAACTTAAAGAAGTAGTACGAGATGTTACTTTTGCATTGCACTAAGTGTAACTTGTGTGTTGTCTTGGAGGATAGTTTTACGTTATGTTCCGGAGTGTAAGTATATTCCTCTAGTGTCTTTGATGTTGAGTGTGGGCTTGTTACCCATATAAAGTAAGCTTATCATCGGTAGTCTTAAAGATCACTTAGATGTGTATTGAACGGACTGTATGGGCGGTTTCTTCATGTCTTACCTTCGTGATTATTAGGATAACTTTTCTATGCAAAAACTTCATGGGAAAGAGTTCACTGTAAGTTGAAACGGAAATCAAGTCACTGTAAGTTGTAATGGTAATAGTTCACTGTAAGGAATTTTATATATCTTTCATGGGACAAAAAAAAGAGTTCACTGTAAGTTTAAATACGGAAATCAGGAACTTTTATGTAAATGGATGGAATTTTTTAGCTTATGTCCTAAATTGTTTTATCAATATGCATGAAGGTGTTTTACTTAATACATATTATGTCTGTTTCAACAGAAAAAAATTTCCCTTTACATGTGTTTTTTCAATAATGCCAATACTTAGTATAATTTTTCTTATACCACCCCATACTTTTTCTTAACGATATTAAGTTATATGCTTCAGGAAAGTGAAGGTTCCTAAAGGCATGTTTTTGAAGTTTAACTCCGCTCAAGACTCGTATGTCCTCATATCTTCCAAGGCATGCTATTTTTCTTAGTTCTTTCTTTTATGACTTTTAAAGGCTTATTATGGTATTTCTTCAAAGTGTAAATGGTCCATATCCTAAGATATTTAAGATGTGTTTTTAAGATGGTTTTTGACGATGAGACTCATCGCATATATTTTGTAAAAGAAGTTTCTTACTTATATTTTTGTGAAAAGTTTTAATTCCGCACTACTTTTCATATCTTATGTGACGAATGATAGCTAAGAGGCTTGTGCAAGACCTCCGTGAGTTCAAGTACTTCGTGTGATGACTCAAGATCGCTCTCTTCTCCTAGGGTATACTTGCGGGTTGTAACACACTAGTTCGAGGATGGTGCCCGTATTCTACCTTTGTAGCACTGTTATTATCTAATACAATCCATTTCATCCTAATGTACTTAAAGATAAATGTTGTAAGTTGTATGAATAGGTCACCAAACAGTGTGAATTGGTGGAAACGACCACCAACAAGAGGCCCAAAGGACAGAAGAGTCCTACCACCGAAACAAATGCCAATTGGAGGTAAAAAAAAAAAAAAAAAAAGGAAAAAGGGAGCGCAGAAGGTGACCGGCCATGCGAGAGATGTCCCTGGTGCAACTTATAGGTTATCAACAGCAGATGCATTTGATGATGGCGGGGGGGGGGTACGGGGGCTACATGTGTAGTGCCATCTAAAAAAGAAATAGTGGTCCGTCTAATAATAAGGCGGGGAAAATAATCAGGGGGGTGGCACTGGTTAGTGTGCTGAAATGAGTATGGTAAGCTTGTGTGCCTTTGCTGTACGCACTGTGGGTTAGGGGTGTAATGTCTAGGCACGGCGCCTCAATATCGTGTAAAAGGGGCTTTGTCCAGCTGGAGTTAGGGGATATTAAATGTTATGCCGCGAGTTGTACAGCGCTATAACATAGTTCTTATTATCCGTGGGGGACACAGCGGTGGAAAACGGAGTCCTCCGGGACGAACGACTGTGACGTCATTGGTGTGGTTCGGCTGGCTGTCCGCGGTACTCAAATAATAGTGAGGGGCAGCGAGAATATATCTAGGGTATGGTGTACTCTCGCGTTCATGGGGGATAGCTTTTGTCGCTGGAAAAGTATGTCAACTGGGTGGTGAAAGAATGCGTGCGAGTGTGCATGTAAGTGCACTGTTCGACAATGACACCAACGTCAACTAGACGCTAAATACAGAGGAATACACGTAATAGCGTGTGTGTGGCTGAGTGGGTGGGAAGAAAGGGATGAGTAGGGTGACGGAATAGCATAGATCTAGAGTTCATGTCCTGATAATATACGGAAGAAAATAAAATAACGCAGAATTTGAGCCTAAGTGCACAATGGGGGTGGAATGGTTTGGAACTAGACGTGTGTGTAGTACGCGGGGGGGATGCGCGGTGGGACACAGAAGTACGGTGGGAAGGATTTTGCTACACTATGCACCATACATGGTGTCCTCACGCGCATTCCGTGTAGGTTGACTGTTGTGCCTGTGATGAGTGGAGTCCTTGATGAACCAATCAATTAGAGCTTCGTTTTGTTTCTTGGAATTTTTAAGTTCAAGGAGTTTTATTGTAAGTGTCCTTAGTCAGTGTGAAGTTTGTATATTGGAGTCAAATGTCTAAGCATTCTGACGTCAAGATATGCCTTAGATAGTTCTTAGTTTTCTCCATGTTTTTACTTAGTTTTTATTTGGATTCCTTTTTGATTTAAATTTGTAGTACTTTCCCTAATCCCAGAAGACTGTATCAGTTTTATATACCCTTCTTGGTACAACCCAACCTAGTACCCGACACTGGCCCTGAATAGAACCCTTCATCTCTTTGAAAAAAAATTGCCGAGCATTGACCAACTCCGACCAAGGTGGACAGTCCTCTGTCAACAAAGTGTACCATCTACCATGGGCATTGAGTGGTATCTTCACAGGAAGATAGCCTGCTAGTGAATTAGGCCTAAGTACCTAATGAAATACCTCCCCCTCCAAAGACGTTCGTTGAGGACAAAGGGTCTATGTGAAGGCTCGTGCAGGTGAAGACTTCCCATGAACTGAAAATGGACGTGGGTTTGTTTGGTAAATTCACCCCATGTATTTTATGCCCCTAGGATCTTAATTTTTGATTATTTTTATGGTTTGTAAGTATATAATTAGATGTAATACAAGAATCGGATACAAAACCCTAACTTTTAAAATATTCAAACTATCCCCCTCTCTAACCAGAACTCTCCTTCAATGATTCACCATTTTGTGAGGTAAATACATAGGAGATACACGAGGGATGGTTTGGCTGTTTCTTTTCAAATAAAATAAGTGAGTTTTATTTATAGTTTCTATTCTACTTTATTTTGATGGTAGACATCTTTTAAATATCTTCTGTTTAAGGATCCATTCGATAATGGATTTTCACAGAACTGGTTTTCACCCTAGTTTCGTCTCTATCATTAATCTGTAAATTGGTTCTTCACCCCTCCGCATGACACAACGTTTTAAACCCCGGTTGACACATATGATCCGTTTTACAATGATTTCAGTTGTCTATACCCTTGAATGCTAAACCTTCAATGAAAACCCATGTTAATTCGCTCTCTCTTTATCACCAATTTGGTGTCGGCGGTGGGTACGAATGTTCGGTTTCACACATGGGGACATCATGTCCTACTTAGTAGTGGGGCTTTTGAACATTTGGTTTCTGTTGTGTTGATATTCTAGTTTAGCTATGCTACCGGGTTATTAGGGAAATTTATGACATCTGAATTTTTCTAGTGTAAATTTTAAATAAGTTTTAAAGCTTTCTGCAAGACATGTGGTAACGAATTGGTGTCCATTATGGCTCTCAGTAATGGAATTGCGCTGAGTTGTAGTGCCACCTTCTTGGTGCGTGTTTACCTTGAGTTATCTGAATGTGAACGTAATGTGTTTTGTGAAAGAGGCCTGAAGGCTATTATGTAAATTAGAGAAATGATTGTGATGTTTGTGTCTTGTCAATGTCCTTTATGTGCTTCTTATGACATATTCTAGAGATTATATCTCAATGATTATATGAATATAAGAATCCAGATGTTTAAAAGTATGCACGGTGATGAATGAAGGTCTTAGAATGTATAAATTGGATATAAAATGAAATGATGCTAATGTGAAAGGTAGTTCACATGTCACAAACTCACTCTTGCACATAATGATGAAGCTAAGTGACCGTATCAAAAGTGGATTTTTGGGGTTAATTAAATGAATAAATCTAATAAGTAGAGCGTCCAAAAGGGGAGTTTTGGGGTGAACGCTCTTCCTAATTTTAGATAGTTCTTAAAAAATCTCACTACATCGTAAGGATTTTGGTAAGATAGGATTCGGGGGATAAATTCTCTTGTGAGTTTAGATGTGGTGTTCACTAGATATTCTTAAGTTGTTGTATTTAATGTTTAGAATCCATGTGAGGTATATTCTTACCCACCTAGAGAGAATGAAGAAGTGCGGTGGTACTTTTACGCGAATGATAGAACTTCGTGGGGTTCAAGGAGAACAATAGTTTTCAAAAATCTTTCGCTCAACGCTGTTCTAAAATTAATGTTGATGATTCTTAAGGCTTATGTTGCTATAGAATGAGTGTTTTCCTATCCTAGTCGTTTAATGGCATTAAACAAATCTACACCATATTCATTTACAATTAACAATAACAGTATTATTGGAAAGTCTAAGTTGATTGGTCACATTTGGAGCAATGGCAGTTGTAGGATTAACTTTCCTTAATCTGCGGACCTTATGTGTATGTGTGCTATTACCAATACATAAGTAAAGTGTACTGTACCCTAAATCTACCATTATTATAGTTTTTAGGAAGCAGGTATACCAAAGGTTGAAGACCGTTGAACTTTTTTTGGATTATCGATTTCCAAACTTTGGTAGACTCCTCTTGATGTTCGTAGGATGCTACGGTAACTAATTAATCTACACAGTCTTCTTGAAATATATTTTGATGTTTTTTGCCTAGCGTTTCTATTCAAATGTTTTTTATTTCCAAGCTTTTGTACTTAGCTGATATTTGGCAAACATTCATTAGATATTCTATTGGACTTTGATTTGATTTGATTCCTTCATTTGTAATATGGTTGTCCTTAATTTGAATCCTTAGTAATATTAGTAATCTTTGTTAAACGTATATGTATGTCTAATATCCATTCATTACTGTTTTTAAAATTTGTAATTTTAATGTTTAAATTAACCATATGATGTGATGATTGCAAAAGTAAGCTTATTTGCGACCGTCTTATGAGGTCAACGACGCCGGTTGCAATTCGATTCCATAACTCGGCGTTTTTTCATGACAAACTTGGTATCACAGATCATGAGGTTGAATTTTACGTCGATGGTATTCACGTTCAAAATCAGACCACATTTTCCGTATTTTTCAACGTTTTGTTCTTTAAGACAACACAATTCCTACTTTAAGAACTTTGTGATGTTGACGAAATCTTCCCTCTTTTACTCTTTTCGTGCTTCTTGAGCATTGACATTTTGTCTTCATTCTAGACATCTATTTCTCTCCTTCTTGTGTGTGCGTGAACACATTAAGAAAACGCAGCAATAAGTTGGTGGAAAGCACTATTGTGGAGAAGAAAGCTCATCCTCCAGCGGCACAGCGCCAATAGCTTGAGTTTGTTGTAAGAATGGTTGCGTGGTTGCACTGGAGGTGAGTGCATGTTTAAGGCTCTTTATAACCTTCTATTGGTGTGAGAAGATAAAAATGCTAAATTTGGTTGCAGTACCGCTCAGGATTGGGCTGCTGCAGGTATGGGTAGCAAGAATAGGTTCAGGATGGTAACGCACCATACTCAAGTTCTAGTCTTTGCAAGAGAAATAACATTATACAGCTGCAAGGTGCATAAGAGATTACCCAATAATCATTCTGACTGGAGTCACTTATGTCGACCTAATAGAAATTACCATGCCTGAATTTGATATAGTTTGTGGTATATATTGGATCCATAAGTGTTATGCTGCCATAGACTATCGAAATAGGGTAGTAAGGTTTCAACTTCCAAATGAGTTAGAGTAGGAATGTGAAGGGCGTGGTTCGAATCTAACAAGCCAAATAGCTTCCAATCTTAAAGCCAACAAGATGTTATCTAAGGGTTAGGAGCGGATAAGAACCTTTATTACGAAGAGGTTTCTATTGAAACTTTAGATCGCCAAGTGAAGTAGCATAGGAACAAGGAGGTTGCCACAGTGAAAGTATTATATAAGAACCACCTTGTTTTGGGATCAAGTGGGAGACCGATGCTGATATAAAATCCCGTTACCCTCATTTGTGCAGCTCTTGAGGTTAGATATACTCTTGCTAAGTCTTTTTTTGTTTAATAAACTCTACGTTTTAGTGCATTAGTCGATTTCGTCTTGTAAGTCCATAATCTTATGTTTTATACTTGCACTATATGAGTTAAAATGAGTTCATGCTTGCATTCATGTTGCTTATGCGTTTTTGTGTATATCATGTGACATGATTTTTGGTGTTCCTTAATTGTGGATGTCCCAATTAAGTTAAGTGTGATTGAGAAGGAAATTCCTCAATATCAAATATGAAGCTTCAGTGAAGCTTGAATGATAATGCATCATCCAAATAAGTGTGAATCATATATTCACAAAGAGGTAAAACTCAATTATGTTAAAGTATTTTCGAAAATCACTCCTTTTGTTTTAAATTATGAGTAGTGTCATTCAAAAATGAATATTCCTAAGGATGGGATAATGTACTCATGAAGAATAATCACAGTAAATTAATATTCCCGAAAGGTCTGTTTGTGAAATGCTATTGGTTGGTACATATACGTCCAATGCCTCAGCATCAATTTGAATAATTATGTGGTGTATAGGATTTAAAATGCGTTCTAAGGGAGTTTAACCAATTTCTACATAACAATTGGGTCCAAGTAGGTGCACATATTATTAGATCCAATATTTATGTTGTCTCCGAAATCGTATGCACTGCATGAATGTTCACTCTCGTCCCATCTACAAACAACGTCTCAACGAAAATAGTTTAAGTATCGTTTTTATTGCTACTCCATTCAGCGTGGTTTGCCTAGTAACCATACCGTTCACAGACCATTTTAAAATTTCCATGTAGATTAAACCACTACCCAAGGACATAGTTGTGGATCCTTGGAACAATATAAATAACATTCAAATTAACCTAATAATTTAGTTAAGAAATTACAATCAACTCATGTGCAAAACCCATATGGAATACACAGGGGAGAAACGGCCACAACGGGGGTACCACCTACCCAAATCTGTTAGGCGCGAATTAATGGGACAGAGAAGGCGTGAACACTGGGTTCACCCATGTGAGGCCTAGCTCTATGACTAATTATATAATCTTACCTACTTTCCGAACTAAATAATTTACCTTATACAAACCGAAATAAGCTAATTAGTGCACCCGACAATCTTAGACTTAAATTGGGTACACCAACCTAGTAACTAGTTAAAGAGACAATCTAGTACCTAACTTAGGATTGTCCCAAGGGTTGGTTATGGTCCTAATAAATTAGTGATACTTTATTAATTACCATAGTTTACTTAATTAATTTATCATCCTAATTAATTAATTTAAAAGGTTAAATCGAAATCACAAAGCATTTCAACCGAGTTTCAGTTAAAACAAGAAGAGACTACCTAGTACCGCTAACCTGAGGCAAATGTCCAAAGGTTAATAATGGTTTCTAAAGACTTAACGGTACTTTATAATTACTCATAGGTACTTAAATTATTTAAACTTATACATTTAATTTAAATCGTAAATGAACGGGTTCAAACCGAAAATGTCTTTCACTAACCTAGTATAACTCAAGAAGCATCCTAGTCGTTAACCTAGGAATGGTCCAAAAGGGTGTTTTAATGGTTCCCAATTACTTAGGGGTACTTTAGTAAATTAACATAGGTCCTTAACTAATTAATACTTAGTGCATTTAAATGCAAAGCAAATTTAAAAGGGTCAAGAACTAATCTCTTGAAAAAAAAAAGAAGATTCAGATTTGGATAAGTATTATTTGTTGTTTTCTTTCTCTTCTTTTTTCTATGTAGGTCAATATCTTGGAGGGGATTTCTTATTAGTAATATTTAATATTCTGTGTTATTTATTTATTTAACTACCTTATTATTTTATTTTAATGAGGGAAGATCAGGTTTCCTAAAAAACCCAACTCTCATGATCAACACTTAGAGAATAAAAATGTACAAGGAAACAACGAAAGAGGCATAATAGTTCATACGCTCTAGGGTATTTTTAAATGTTTTCTTCTTCAATTTTCGTTCAGTGGTCTTCGTTATATTAACGTTCTACTACATAAGGTATGGGTTCCTATACTTGAATTATTTCTCAACAAGAGTACTTTACATCGTAGAAATTAATGAGATTTCGGAACTAGGGATGGTTTTTCGCAAGTTCTCATGGTGCGAAAATTCCTTTTTCCCTAGTATCCTGTTTCCGATTTCTATGTTGTCTAGATTGTCTTTAATCACATGTTGTTGGTATGTGGGTCTGGATGATCTTAATGTTTAGAATTCTTTATGTTAATTTGGAATGACACTATGAACTCAACTCGTATGATGATAAGCTTGTTTCTACGTCAATTAAAGTAGTGAAGTTCATTGCTAATAATATCCAAAATGTTTTTACGGTTGATGTGTGACGTCTTGTGCATACTTACTTTTCTAACACTGTGTACTTCTCTATTCATGATTTCTAATTCATAGTTGGTCTAAGAATAAACTTCTGTCCAAGATGTCTTTACAACCATAACTATCTCTAAATTCATCACCCTATGATTCGCTTGGGAAATACCATCCGACTGAATTAACATTTCACATGAATTCCCTATCCTTACTCCCACACCAAAAGTGAGCTACCAATACATTTGTCTACCAGAACGATGAATGGTAAATTTGCTATAATGCATGCGTATTGGAAATAACAAAAAATATTTGGTTATGTATATTGTATCCCAAACACTTAAATATGATCGAACCATTGAAATTGGCTTACTTCCAACCACCTGATGGTATGGTACATCCCTTCCCAAAAAAAAACAGTAAGGTCTATTAATCATATATGCCTGTCTTGTGTAGGCAAAAAATGACATGCCTACTCAAACTCACTTGTAAATATATTCAATGAACCCATATTCAAAAACCAATATTCCATTCTTGGGACAGCTCCTGCACCCCCCGCCGCCCACGCTCTACAAAGATTTGAAATATTAACACTATGCAACTCATCTGAACTGAGAGTATCGAAACTACTAATGAAAGTAGCAAGTAAATGTGAGTAATAACATAACTAATCGATTTCAAGTTAAGACAGTGACAAGAATGTGTTATGTTAAATAATGTGATATAGAGCCCTCACTACAGCGAAACTACGTTTTGTAAAATACTACTCATCATTGAGTGATATGTGTTAGAACATGTGAGACATTCTCGTTTATACTCCGAAGATGTTATGCAAGAACAATTCAAGATTTCATCAATGTTAAGAAAAGGACGACAATTCATCATAAATAAGTAAATTAAAATCTAAATCTAGTAAGTCAAGGTTTCTAATGTTTAGTCATTTCTAAAAGATAAGAAGATAATCAAAGTGAGCAAAGCACTTCCGATAGACTAGTTTATTAGATGTGTGGCTCTCACTCGTAAAAGATCCTCATGAGACAGGCTAACACTGACGTGTTCACTCAGTAGTTCCTCCCTTAAGTCCCCTCTATCCTTCAAACTCTTTTCTAGAAAAACATTTGAACTAAGCCTATCGGTTTCCACCTAAGAGAGCTAGGTATGTTTCGATCTAACTATGGCTAGTGAGATCACCTCTTTTCGCTGTGGGGAATACACCGGATTACATGTTTAGCTCTAATTATGTATGTTGGTTAATGCTCAAAATATATTTTTGATACCACTATATCCGTGAGCCACTCCTTCTCATTGAGGGGTAAACACTTGATATAGATTCACATTAGCCTGAATCACCCCTTGTTCGATGTGGGGCAGACCTAAATTTTGTAAGTAGCTCACATTAAATCTAGATTTCTTTTAAAAACACAACTCGGTGAATCACCTCCTATCAGTGTGGGGAGACATTGGATTTCAGTAGCTTATGTTATTTTAACTTCTCAAGTGTCTCTACGAAAATTAAGCTGGATAATGGGAATGGATGTTAATATGTGCTATGAACAGTATGAGCTTATAAATTTAAATTGCCATATCAATCCAATGAAGTTTCAGCAAATATTGGCAAAAGCCAAATAAGATTGGCGTTATAATGACCTTCTTTTATATGAGATGTCAAATAAAAGGAAGTGGACACATAATAGCAAATAAAAACTTCATAAACTTGCCTAACATGACAAAAGTGATGCAAATAAGTGGGCAACGCCAGTAGAGACTGGCTTAGAGTGTTAATGAGTATATAATTGTAACAAATACTCATTGTATGGATATAGTGAAATCAATTCGTTGTAGTTCTTGGCTCTTACTTGATTCAGTGTGTGTATGGGACTACTAATAATCATTGCAATTCTAGGAGTATAAACGTATGATCAAAGGAATTATTAAACTAAACAACAACAAGAAGAAAAAGACTGAATATATAACAACAAAGTATAAAACAAAAGACTTAGTCTCTAGGTTCAAGGGGATCAATTTTTTTTTCAATCTTGTGCACAGAGTTGTTCTAAATTATTGATGAATTTCTAAGCTCTTTTATATTCTCTATAGCAAATGGTTTGATTCTTTGAATAATAAAGTGAACGCCAGATTCCACTTTCAATTCACAATTCACAATAATGAATTAGGAAACTATGATTGTCCACTAACAAGAAATGACATGTTTTTTAGGAAGAGATTTCCTTGATAATTCACAGCCTTATGTGTATGTGTGCATACACCCATACTTATTACAAGTGTGTGCTAACTACATACAATTATTATCTTTTTACGTGCAAGTCAGAGAGAAGGTCAAAGACTTGTTAAAGTCTATTGGATTGTGGATTTCAAGACATTGGTAGATCCTCTTAATATTCGAGGATTCTATACTTATTTATCTAGCCTAGTTCTTTAGACAAGCTAGTGGATGTTTTCCCTACAATTTCTTTTCAAATGTTTATTTCAAAGCTACTTTTGAGCATAGTACATTAGTATTCTATGAAAAAAGTATATTAAGTCTATGTACACTTCATTATGTTTAAAAGTTTTAAATTTTCAACTAAAATTAACCATATGAATGTGATGAATGCATGAAGAGTCTTGTCAGCGACCTATGAGAGGTCAACGAAGCTGATTGCGATTTGGATTTCAGATATGGGTATTGACTAGTTATGTGAATTGGTACGCTATCTATCCATTATAATACTAAGTGTAAAAATTCCGAAAGGGAAGTCTTGGTGGCCTTTATGAAAGGAAAAGAACTACGTCTTCTAAAAAACGTCTGACCTTAGGGTAGGTGGTGGTTATGGGAAACTATGCTATCCATTGCAACTAATGTAGGCCTTCACAAACGTGGGTCATTGGTAATGTCTTAATGAATTGAGTGAGATAATTCTTTAATGATTTACGCATTCTAAAAGACGTCTTGGTTGTTTATTAGCAGTGTTCTCTTCTAATAGTGTTGTGAATTGACTGGGACTTGTTTTCTCTGGTTGACCTCTAGGCTGTAAGCCTAGAAGGGGTAGTCTTTGGGATCACCTAGCTATGTATTGAAAGATGTGTATGTGTTTTTCCTTCATGTCTTACCTTGGTGAGTCTTAGGATAACCTTAGTTAAGGAAACTCCTATGGAAATGAGTTCACTATCTCTTGGTTTGACTTTTGGAGTTCACTATTTTGTGTTGTAACAGATTCGTTGTAATGTTGAAAATGTTTCCTTATAATGCAAAATGAATTCACTGTAACAATTTTGTACCCAATGTAAAATGGACATTTTATTAAAAATTATGGAAATCCTTCTCTAAGTTTTAAATGACAATTCTTATGTTGTTTATTCATAATGGTTTGATTTATTTGGCATGAAAGCTTATTTACACTAAAATGTCCCTTTTGCATGTTATTGCATATGGCATACTTAGTATATTATTTGTACTAACTCCATACTTTTCTCACTTAATAAGTATAGGTTGGAGGCTTTTGAAGACTAGAATACGAAGCTTGGGAATCTACTCTCTCAATGCAATGTATGTCCTCATATATCCGAGGGTATAGTCCTATATTCATAGTTTCCTTATTTTATTACTTTTTATGTATTTCTTTCAACGTAAAGGATTGTTTCCCATTCTTTAACTCTCTTCTATTCAAGGAGCCACTTCTAATGGATTTTCAAAAAGGGGTTTCAGCCCTAGTTTCTTCAATCTTCAACTCTAAATAAGGGTCTTGCATTAAAACATTTAAAATGGTACAAATATGATGTTTCTAATGTTTGATCATAATTTAAAATCTAAACCTTCAATGAAAAATATGTTAAGGCTTTTTATCAAAATTAGGTTTAAGAAATGAGTTAAATGAGCATGACTTTTTAGTCTTTGATCTTTGGTTTGCTGTGCTGATATTGTTGTGTAGATACTGCCCTAAGGGCTATTTTATGATGAATTTTTGAGTAAATTGTAAATAGGTGTGAAGGATTTGAAAGAATGGTATGTTGGTATCATTATTTGCCTCATTATATGAATTTTCTCTTGAGTTGTTATGTCCCACCTTCTTGGTGGCGGTCTTTGCTCTCAATTGAGGAATATGAAAGTTACTTGTGTATTTGTGAAATAGTGTCACTGGAAGAGAATATGTACGTGAAGTAAGAATGTTGTGATGTTTTTCCTTGTAATGTGGCTTATTTAAACTTATCTATGGCAAAATTGCTAGATATTATCTAAAATGCATATGAAGTATGTGAAATCATGTTAAAATTTGTAGTGTAATGATGCCCCGGTTTAAGCATGCATTCAAATGATGTAATTAACATGATGCTTTATTATGTGGGACACGGTGTGTTCACATCTACACATACACACTCATACTTGAATGAATGTAATGCAAGCTTACAGTACAAGTAACAAGGGCGTTTTTTTGGGAAGCCAACACCTTATTCGTGATTGTGAAGTAATTGTTTTAGTTAGCACCCCTCACTACACCCCTCAGCAGCTTCTATGATAGCTCCCACAGGCGATGACTCGTCCTGCCGGGAGTTGACCATAATGGCATTCATTATCTACCCTCCTCTTCTACCTATATTCTATAAATGTTTAGAATTCCTGGTGACGTTATCGCCCTAGCACACAGGAAAAGAAGCGGGTGGTTACTTCGTTTGAGTTGATATGGTTTGTGATTCCATGCCATCCTCTTGACACTCTTACTTACTCCCTTCTTAGTAGCAGAACTAGAGCTGTCTTATTCCGTACGACACATCTCCATATACCTTCAAGCTATGAACCCGCATAGGCATATTATTGGGAAACACCATGAACATCTAAGACACCCATGAATGACCTTACACTCTACTGAAAGTCTGAGGATCTCTATCATTCAGATTAGCGGTTAATATATGATCCCATGTTTAGCTATCATGTCTAGGCCGGTTATGAAATGCCCCATGAACCGTAATGGAAGTACAAACTCTTCTAAAAGAATGTACTACTTACTGTAGGTAGTGGAATGGGACTATATCTTATCATATGCAATCTTGGTACAGAATTCAAAAGGAATTCTGGTGAGTCGTAATAATTCTTCGAAAGCACTAACCATCATCAAGAACTTAGTACTTAAGATAGGTGGTGGTATGGAACTCTTTCTACTACCATCGTGTACTAAGTAGCACCTTCTAAAAGGGTAGTCTTTTTCTGTCTTAGATTAATTCCGACAACCTTAAGTCCTTCTAAAAGATGTACTACACCCTAGGGTAGGTGGTGGAATCGATATGTCCATCTCCTCATATGTAACCACTAAGTAGCATTCCCAAAAGGGAGTGTCTATGGTCGTGTTGTATGAGTTTTCTTCTACTCTAATGCTCATATTCATTCGAGTGGTGCAACTTTGTTCTCCCCGAGGTGAGTAGCCCCAGAAAGGGAGTCTTGGCCGATAACCTAGATTTCTATGAAGGCAGGTGTACTGGGGTGTTTCCTCTCATTCTCTTACCTTGGTGAGTCTCTTGGGATGACCTTAGTTAAGCTAAACATGAGTACACATACCCTTTTGTAGAATTTTTAATAAATAAGAAGTGTCATGACCCAGGGGTATCCCCAAAATTTAAAAAGGGATATAAGGCCCGAAGAGGCAACATACAAGTTGCGCACTGTTCTCTATCATAGACCATAAGCACAGATAAATGATCAAGATTTAAAACTTTTATATACCATAAAGTCTCTTCTAAACATTGCATGAACTTAAAACTTTATAATACAATAAAAGTCTTTCTAAAAACAACGACGATGTCCAATACACCAAATGCGGATCAAACAAAATTCCAACACCCATCTGAGCCATGCTTGTGACAGAGGTAATAAAATGTCCAAGACATAAAAGAAACTCAAAAAGGAAAGTTGTTATCCGATCATCGAATTAACAATCTTCACATCCTATCCTTAATATGATCCTAGCTACACGAATGAGTGTCAATTTTTGTAGACCATACATATGATAAGAATCTAGGCAGATTTTTTGTTAGTTTAATCAAGTCTTCTACTCTTTTCTTATACTAGAACCTAACCACGAGAGTGGAACTCAATATCGCTGAATCCTACATTTGATAAGAATGTAGGAAAAATTATGTGTTATTACACTAATATGCTAAATATGATTGCTAGAATAAATCATCAACATGATTATAATAGAGGTTTTAGTTAACATAAGACATGTATCATAATCATAAAAGGCCATAACATAAGTCTTAAGTGTAAAGGACATCTTCATGAGACATAGACTATAATAAAAATAGACAATAATCATAACTTCTCAGCATAAGGTATATTATCAAAGTTATAGGAATATTCAAAGAATCTAGTTTAACATGCCATATGCTAAATACATCATAAGTAACCTTAAGGCAAGCATGTTCAAGATAGGCACAACGATAAATACGATAATCCACCACATACTACGAACAGAACTTTCCAGTAGCCCAATTCACCTCACCTATGTTTATTTAATGTCCTTCTGTATATTCTTAAGACAACGGTACATATGATATGGTAAGCCTCGCCTTTCCGAATACATTTCAAATAACTCATCACACTGTAATCATAACCCTACGAATATTCAACTATGATTATCCATAGCATAACAACCAACATACTACATTGAAATCCCTTCTAACAACCGCATATGTGCGCATTGCATGAGTATGCCCCATAATCCCACCAATACTGTGTAGAGTGTACACGACCTAATAACGAAAAAATGAAACCTAGATCCACGCGTGTGTTGTTTGTGTTTTGGTTTGGTGTGAACTTGAGGGTCTTTACATTGTTTCGCGGGACAATGGTTGATAGTTTTAGGGGTTAAACCTCAAGGTACTACCCCCAAAGAAAACCCTTAGGGTCCGATAAGGACCCTAAGCCTAACCCGCTAGACAACGTGAAATGAATAGGTTGCACCAAATTTTGTGAACCATGGATAGGGACCACGCCCCGTAGGACCATCCATGAAAAATTGATGGAATCCGGCATTCAGCCCATATGATGTAGACCTCGATAGCAAACCACATTTTTACAGTACAAACATCAGGTTTGTACAACATCCATGTTCTGTGGATGGAGGTCCAGTATTGGCCACAATATGCCGCTGTTAAATTCTAGACTACTTTAGCGGGTGAATTTGGTAATTTATTCCTAAGCTCTATGTAGTGCTTGGCGGAATCTTTTTAAATTCATTTCTTTATGGTATTTTAAGAGTTTTTAAAGTATGAAAACATAATTTATATTTCATTAATTCAAAACACCAAATCTAGCCTTCTCTTGTCTTCCAAAGGTTCTCTCTCTGAAACCTCCATTAGAGGTGAAGATTTCAAGCTTCAAAGGTTAAATTTTGAAGTTTTATAATTTTATTTCCATGTGATTCATCAAATAAAAGTATTGTGGCATTCGTCCTTGTCAAATTTACCATTGAAGGACCAATTCAGAGACGATTAAAAACCTTCAAATATTAGTTTACAATCTATGAATGGGTTTGATTCAAAATGATTTCTAAATACTTTATTGCATTTGATTATGAATTAATTTTTATTAAATGGTGAATTAATTTGTTTTCTTTGCATAAACCATGTTTTCCCCAAATTCCTAAGTCGTGATTTGTGATTAGGAATTGATTTACTATGAAGTGTGTGAATTGTGTATGTGTATATGAATTAGAATGAGGAAATCATGTTGTTTCACTCTCCTAATTGAATTTATATATATTTTTTGGGTTAGTTTTATCCATGTTGTTGAAAGGTAAGTTATGATCAAATTAGAAATTGAAGTAAAGTTGTACTTGAGCTATTGATCCACTTGAAAGGTGAAGGTGATTAATTACTATGTATAGTATTACAATGGCCTTTATAGTCAAATGATGAATGATTAATATATCATCATGAGGCAAAGGATATGCATATGATTTCAATCACAGAATGAGGATTATGTATAGATTGTAATTTTTTAGTTGTTGATAGTATATTCTCAATTAAGACTCATGAATGAGTATGATAGAACGTGAAAGTTTATCCTTCTATGTATTATATATCTTTAATGTCTAGGATTAGGAATTCTCGTATTGTAGAATGAACATATCTTTACTTAATTTCTAGATGACATGGAATCGATAAGTCTAATATTTGTAACACTTCAAGGAATGGTAAATAAATAATAATGAATTGGTAAAGTTAACTTTTGTAACCTCCTCATGAATGAATCACTTAATTATGACATATTCTAGGCTAAACCTTTGATTTGTAGACCTGAAGGTTGTAGGCTTTCATGCAAATTCTAGATGCTAATATGAATCTAAAACCTTGGCTAGGTAGACATAATTCTCGTAGCCCTTCCTTATGGTTTAATGTTAAACCTTTAAATGGTACACCTAATAGTTGTGTCTCTTTCTTGTGTGAAATGATGATTGTAGAAATGGTATACCTATAAGGGGTGGATCTTTCTATGAAAGTCAATGAATTCTCCTTAATGTACCTTGAAATGGTAGGCCTATTCGTGGTGGCCCTTTCTTATTTAGTGTACTATGGGTCTGTAGTCCATATTTTGGTGGCTCTCTTTAGTGAAATAATGTTATGTAAATTAATCTACTATATGGTAAAGTAGGCTAAGAACCGAAAGTATGTGTTATGATGGAGTCTCTCACTATGTTAGGTCGGTTTTGAATGATTATATTTCATATCTCAAAACTAAGTACGTGAATAGTTCTTGCATGTTTATCCAAAATTCTATTGAAATTGGTTATCCATAGGCAAGTAGACCACACGTTTATTGGTGGGTTATATGATAATGTATTCCATATCTACCTCACATGGTATATGACGATTAAATACTTATTCCCATCATGTTAGATGTGCATTGTTATTGCTTGGGAGGTTCTAAAATGTGTGGGTGGTAGTACGTGATGTCATTTATGCATTGCACAAGTTGACTTTATGATGAATTTAATGATAATGATGACCTTATCTCTATGGAATGAAGGTGTTTTAAATGATGTTATTGAATAATGTTGAATCTTATGTGGTTAAGTGTAAAGTTGCATGAATACTTAAAGTGTATTTTGAGTTACTTGCTTGTTATGGTATATGATGTATGAAGGTGTCTAGTTTATGGTGATTTGAACGAAGTTCATAGTGTGAGTAACAGTTTGGGATGCTAATTGCACATTGTACAAATATGATTTAGAGTCGACATAGGTGATAGTGCTAAAGTGATAAGTAATTTATGAATGAATAATTTCTATTGTGGATAAGTATTGGTTAAGATGGAGAGTTTGAAGGGTTAGTTCACTTTTGGTAACCTAAAGGTCGTTCCTTAGTATGAATAATTGTATGGGATGTTATTCACACATTGAAGAAGGTATTAGCATGAGGGTTACTATAGTGATGGCTTTATATGAAGGTAAAACTTTAAATGTTGATTATGTTCTAGTATGGTGAAGAATGACTTATATGTTTTTTTTTTTTTAGTAGTACTCATCCTTTTGCATTTAAACTTTTGTTCATGAGTTTTTTTCTAAAAAAACAATTAACATGACTTTTAAAAGGAAGTGTCAATTTCTAGCATGGATTTTGCATGGATATCATACTTCGTACATAATTGTGCTAACCTCATTCTTCTTCTATGTTTTACAACTACTGTAGGTTCCGGAAAGTGAGTGGTGTACTCGTAGTTGATGTTTTGATCAAGATTTCCTCCATTACTTGATATGTAGTGATGCATTAAAGGATAAGACTCTTATGTTTAATTATTCATGTAAAAGACAATTAGTAGACTATCAATTGTCAAAGGTCGTTTCCCTACTTATGTTGGAGATTGTGTCTAAGACTGTCCATTGAGACCCATATACGACCCCTCGCTTAAAATATTATAGATGTTGTTTTAAATATAAAAGACCTTTCATTCCATATTATTTACAGTATTTATGAAATTATATAACTATGATACTAGTATTAGACCCCTATGGGGTTGAGTATTCCGTGTTACTTCCGGGGCATAAGCCTGGGTTCTGACAAACACGTTATCAAAGTGAATGATTTTGGGAAATGGGTTTGAGGATTAATGTCTCACAAGTCACGTCTAATAAATTCTTGTTCATTTGTGTGAGTTGTGACACATCTCTTAGCTTTTACATGGATACTCCAATAGCTACACCTAAAGTAGGGTCATTATTTTAGCTTTTACATATCTTCTCCAATAGCTACACCTATGTGGCCGCATAGTTAAGGTATAAGGAGATTTATACTAAATAACTCATTCTATAATAACAAAGAGCACTCATCTCAAGAGGTACATTGGAATACAACATCTCAACTCACGAAATGTAACCACCCTTTCTTCATATCCTCTCGGTGCTAAGCATAACACCCCCACGGAGTCTCAAAATAATACACTATAGGTTAAGGATAACTAGTAGACACCAAATCTTAACTCAGGATGGGTATGTATGGTATGAACATTATTTAGTTGTTTATTTGGTCCAATCATTGCCCATGCTTGAAGGATGTATCTTAAATATGGTGATCTCAAGATCCATCCTCCGACCTATCTTACAGAACTCTTGGGAGATAGTAAGGTTCCTACCAAACACTTCATCTCTACTCACGAAGAGTGTTCACCCTAGAACTCCCCTTATTCACATTTGCTAACTTCATTCATTCATTCAACTGTGAGTGTGTGTGTGGACACACATTTCACATAATCACCATTTCATTAACATTGTATTCTAGATATGCTTACACCTTCGTTCATCATATTTTATACTTTAACATGCTTCACATAAACACATAGTTCATTTAGACATAATCTCTAGCATACTTTACATAATAAGATTCACAAATAACATCAATAAGAACAACATAATTATAATCTTATTTCACATAATATGCCTTCATGGCCTTATTCACAATAAACAAGTAGATTCACATTCATATACTTCAAGAAAACACACCCAGCATAGGTAAACCATACCACTCAAGAGCATATCATAATAAGAGTTAAACAATGTCAAAAACTTATAATTTATCCAAGGTTTAAATACTTGTTCATAACTTTTCCAGCAATTCATTATAAAATAGCCCTTAGGGTAGTAGCTTAAAAATAATATCATCGTTAGGAAACCATAGTTCAAACACTACAAAATCAAGTTCATTTAACCCATTTTGTAAGTTAAAAGTTGGAAATATAAATAAGCATGGGCTAATTAGGGTTTTGATAATAATATAACCAACCAATACAAAGAACAACATATTTGAATCATTAAAACAGTTTTGTATGAATACCCATGCTTACAGTCAAAGCTAGAAGAAGATAGAGTGTGGATCCCTTTTTGAAACCTTTTACAAATGACTTCTTAAATGGAAGAGAGTTTATAGTATGAGACAATAACCTCAATATATAGATCACATGAAATTTTGATTAAGAAACGCCCACAAAGCCCTCCTAGCTCTTCCTTGAATTCTAGCTTTTATGGAGTTCTTGGAGAGTCTTTGTTTAGGGAGAGAGTTTGGATATTTGAAGTGAGGGGTCTTGTCTATGCCTAGTACTTAAAATAAATTTTGTTTACTTAAAAAACAAAATAAAATCATCTTAGGTCCACAAAAGACTATGGGTGAATCTATAGAACACCCTAAGCCAAAGGAGAAAAGGTTGCAGCTTGCCAATGTCTCCTTCGACTACCACTTGCTACGGGGCATCGTCTAGTCGACGGCCCGTTCTGTATAGGGCGTCTAATTGGAGTGAGGATCCATATAGGGGGTTTAAATACCACCACTAAATGTGTATCTACGCCCCCAACGACGTCCCCTTAATAGTACTATGGCTCTTCGTTGTGCTATGAGCGTGTTTTTGGTCGTGTCACCTAGCGCTTAATGCACGTTTTGGGTCCTGCCTCTAAGCACGCTCCTTCAGGGTTCTAGGTGGAGTAGTACGCGAATGTTGAATCCCTTAACTAGATAATATAGGTATTATGCATACCCCACAACAATGTCAATCAAAACGAACACGTATAACTCTCTAAAACACACTTAGACGCACAAGCACTTCCTAAGGCACACATTCCATACGTGATGGACATTCTTGGACGTTAGACCTCCAAACAACACCAAAAATTATATACTCACTAAGGACATATTTATTAATTATTTCAACACTAAATTAACTCATCAAACATTTACCAAGCTCTACTTCAGCTTAGTTCGTTTTAGGCTGTTACATTCTCCCTCGCTTGGAACAACATTCGTCCTCGAATGACACTAAAAACTTTTACGAACATGATGGACTTAATATCAGAATATAACCCAATAAATAAAATCTAAACATTCATATGCAATGAACCAAACTAATAAGGAACACCAACTACACATTAACAAGCATTTTGGTAGGCAACACGTGCAACTTTTAGAAATAATTTCCTCACTTCAAAAAACATTATCATTATTCATTTATGGAGGAAATACCTTCTCGGATATTAAACATGACCACACCCATAATTTTTAAACATATTGAATCTACAAGTGATTAAAACAAAATTAAGTCAAATTTTAGAGGTTCTTCACAATGAGCATAATTTTTTTTTAGTGAAGCATGCAACATTTATCAATAATTCACCTTTAAAACAATTAATCAAGAAGGCATGAAAATATGAAAAAAAAACCATATGAACTAATCTTATAACAAAAACACAACAATAATAATGGGATAAGACTTATATGGACTATCAAATCCGGAGTAGTTCTGTCTCCTAGCCCCCATCCCATAAGGAGGATTCTTCTTTAGAGCATTAGGATCTAGACCACCTTTATGAGCTTGATTGAACTCCTTCCCTTTTTCATTGATATTAGGGCACTCCCTCATCTTGTAATTCCTAATAGCATAATCAAAGCAACCATCAGTTCTTGCAAGACACTTACTTAAATGTTGCTTCCCAAAAGTAGCACACCTAGACATCTCAAAAGTATAGCCACCTCCTTGGGAATTTTCTATGGGAACTCTATCCTTTGACCCCATAGAAGAGTGTTGATGAAAAAACCTCTTCTTAAATATTTGTTGACGTGATTCATCAAACCTAGGAATCTTCCTCTCCTGGCTTATGTTCCTAATTTTGGATACCTTATTTTGTTCTGCATATTCCATGAGCCTAAAAATATGTATGTCATTAAGGAGCACTGCCGTACGAAACTCGTTTTCCACGAAGCTAGAAATTCCTATCACAAATTTGTTCATCCTAGCCCTAGGGATGGCTACCATGGTCTGGGCATAAATAGAGAGTTGGGTTAATTTTAGAGAGTACTCTTTAACACTCATTCCCCCTTGATGAAGGTTCATGAAATCAACCATCTTTTACTCCCTCTACTCTAAGGGATAAAACCTATCTACAAAAGCCTCTTTGAACACTTCCCAATTTACCGGACCATCTCTTAAGGATCTCTAATCCCTCCATTTATCAAACAACACTTGATCCACACTACTCTTGCAGATTATCAAGATGACAAAGATCCCTCCTTCGTCTTTGTCTAGGGGTCACACCCTTTGAATTCACCACCATGGTGGATATTCACCCACCTTAATGCCATGAAAAGTAGGAGTGTTCATCCTTATATATCCCAAATTGTAGAAGCGAGAGCATTTGCATTAGTTTGGCTTCCACTCCTTTGTTAGCTTAGGCAACCAAATTATTGGTAACAACTTATGTTTGAGACGTCATAAGCTTTTGTTTCTTTTTTTTTTGTTTTTTTTTTTTTTTTCTGGTCTTTTTTTTTTTTTTTTTTGTGCAAATTATAAGTGGCAGACCTTCTCTGCGTTAGGAGTCTATCTCCTTCAACAAAAAGAACTTGAGGAGCATGGGGCATAGGCGGCATTTTAGGTGCTTGATGTCCTCGAGGTGCTTGAGGGGGAACCACCTCATTCACATTCTTATGGTCAACTATTAGGACTTTGTCAACATAGGGACAAATCACCTCATTAAAAACACCTCTTTCCTCATATCTAGAGGTTGTCTTTCTTGTATCCATGTCCTAAAAAACCAAGGAGAAGAGGTTTGCTGAAAGATCTATCATATAAGACACAATACTCTAAAAATTATAACACACTTAAATAGTGTAAGAAAATGAAACTTCTATTATCGTATAGTCCTCTCATTATGGGTGTGTCGCACACACACCGATGAAAAATACTCTACTAGTACGTGACTTTGTGCACACATAGAACCCTAGAACTATTTTCCCTAACACTTATTCTCTAGTACCAATTAATTTAACCCTCACGACGCTATTAGTCTATACCCCTCAGTATGATACCGTCATTGTTGACCCATCATAAAGTGGGAGGTCGAGACAAACCAACATACATTATCTTTACTTTATCTAGCTTAATTTTAGAAGAAAATTTGAACCTTTTGTTACTTAAAATTAATTTAAGACATTTTAGTTAAACTCATAAACGTTCACAATCAACCATCTAAAACTAAGATCATCAAATGAAAAAAAAAGTTCATTATTGCATTAAACGTATCTTTGCCAAAACGGCACCAATACAATGTCTGAAATAAAAGTGGGAGAACAAAACCTAGTGGAAATGCTGTCGCACTATCTAACCCTATCATCTAAGTTAGAAAATGAATAATCTACATACTCGAAAGCATGAAGGCCTAAAAAATTAGATGGAAAGCTCCACGTCCGGATAGCTCCGTCGTTCTATAAGCTTCTAAACTGTCCTTGTGCCTGCACCTTATAAATATTGAGTTGTATGGGATTAGTACATACAAACATTGTACTAAGTATTGGTATATGCAAGACAACCTGATGACAGGTCAACGATAGAATAGATATTTCCTAACAATATGATCTATGGAAAGTCAAGTCAGTATTCTTGCAAAATTTGGGTTAGGAAAGTTAGTAGACCTGCCAAATTTGGATTAAGAAAGTCAGTGGACTTGCCAAATTGGACTAGGAAAGTCATGCCTTGAGATTAACATGCATCATCAAACGTATCATATTGCGCACAACACTTAACGTCTTAAACTTTGCACATAACATAATGCATATAGAACATAGCATCTTTCATATCATTCATTCATATGCCATAAGACTTTGGAATCATGGACTTGACATCAAGACTTTCCAAAAATGACGGGTCAACATATGGGACCTCAAAACATGATAACGTCCTTGAGAATTGAACACTGCAAGATCCCTATATTGGCAACCTATATTTGAAGACTAGGAGATATAAGGAGATCCATACCTAGAATACCGGACAGTCTCATCTCATGAGAGTTGTCTGCAACCTCCAGCCTTCCTGAAAGAATACATCACCGCTCATAACTAGTCTATCGGAGCTCACTATAGAGTTCGACTACATTCAACCCATACGTCATGGAAGAAGGCTTCTAGTATAAAGAAATCATAGCTCAATAGATGATTTCTCATCTCATCATTAGTGTTAAGTATATATTAATTTCAATACTTTCGTTAGAGTGTTCATACAGACTGGTATCTTCATTAGGTTTACACTCTCATAGGTGAGTATGGTTTGGTAGAATTAATTTAGGCTCATTTGAGATTGCTCTCATCTTAGAAATTCGACTCTTATCATGTTGTCACCATATTAATTATCATTAGCCCATTTGTTTTTTTTTAATTACTCACCCCTTTTACGTGAATGTTCATTTCATCATATGGCAATGCACTTGGCCATTTAGTGTGTGTTTAACTCGAACTTAACCCTTCTAGGGTTACATCATTTCATTACATACATCTTAGGTTCACTTACTTTTAAACGTATGCTAGACATATTGGTGTACAAATACAAGCCATGAGGCTTCATTCATAGTTCATTTAAGTGATTCATGTCTTCCAAAGATTATGTGGTACAATAATTATGCATCTTGTACCTATGCCTAGATCTTGATTTCGGTCTGAGTAGGCAACATTATTTTGAAAATTTATTCACGTATGCTTTATGTGTCGATACAAAATTTAGAAAGGGAACCCGATTTCAAATCCCTTGGACAACATTTATTTATTTATTATTCTATTTTGATCCACACGGCTTAAGGACCCGAAATTGAGGCCCAACGCTTTAATTCATTTTTCCATATTTTGCTTTCATTCTTATTCGTTTGTCTTGTGAGTGAGAAGTTGTGGGATCGATCCCCCATAACCTGATTTCTTTTATTTTCTTTTTCCTCGACTTTTCCTAGTTGATTGTGAGGGTATGGGATCGAATCCCCACAGCCTCACTTTATTTTTCTCTTTAATTTCTTTAATAAGCCTAGAGGTCGTGGATTTGATTCCCACACGCCTCAACCTTTATTTTCTTTTATCTCCTTATGTCTGACCGAGAAGATTTGGGTTCGAAACCCAATCTTCTTATTTTTTTATTTTCATAGTTTCATTTTCCGTTTAAGGTCACAGTTTGAATCCCCCTTACAACATTATTTTTAACTTACATTATTCTATGACTTTTAACAAGGGGAGGTAACGGGTTCAATCCTCAGTGACCTCACTTATTTAATTCATTGTTCATAGGATTTTAAATCACTTTAAATTGACCTAAACTCATCAATATGAAGCTGGAAATTTTTTAGGTTTTCAGCATCTTTTCCATCAACATTACATGTTTGTTCTTAGTGTAATTCATCGTTCTTAGAACGTCTTAGGTAAATTTTCATGGATTAATTTAGAGAAGAGTTTATCATTAAAATCAGCCACATAACACTTCATGTGAACATCACGATTTACATATGTTTGGGCACGTAAAAATACAACCATAACATATCATTTTTGAACCTCAAACCGAAGGTAATAGTCACGGCTAACTTTGAATAAACATACACATATTTCGAAAAACATATGTTGTAATTCATACGATTCAATTCATGAACATATTAATCATGAAAACACATTACATGCCTAACATCTACCAGCAAACATACCCAACCTACGAATCAATGGGAGCTAGGGACAACGACATGCTACTAGGAAAAAATCCTAATTTCGGATTAGAATTTACTGAATCTTAAGGGTCTCTTAGGAAAGGGATCAAGTGTTGAAAAACCCATACCTTTTATGTAGTTCAAACCTTGACTTGCTTAACAAAAAATTCTCCCAAAATCACATCCAAATCCTCTCAACTTTAACACAAAATTGATAGAATAATCCTTCCTTTTGCCTAATGTTTTTTATTAACTTGTTTTTTCTTATATTTTCGTGTTTTTATGCTTTAGTACTTTTGCTTGGCAGAGAAACATGAAAAAAAGAGAATGATCGTGAAGGTGATATTGACGTGGGAGAGTGAAATGTGAACGGTAGTTTAGGCTTAGGTAAGGACTTAGTCAAACTAGGACACTTTTAATCCTTTAAAGAATCTAATTTTCCTTTTTATTTAATAATATAATAAATATTAATTAATTAAGTTAATTTACCAATTTAAATGATGACAATTTAAATCATTGCTTCCACCTAGGTTCGAACCTGGGTGGAGCAAGACTTCACTCAAAGGCTAATTTTTGGTCCTCTATCCTTAAAATGCCCCTCCACATTATTAATTAAATAATTAATTACATATTTAGGGTAATTATGATACTATCCTTAGCATAGAAAAATACCATTTTACACCTAGTCCCTCAAAACTTAAAATATCCCCTTTTTAATTCCGTCAAAGACTCATCCAAATAATTCTTCAAATTCGGGAGCCCTAAATGGCTGGACCCAACAACTTCTAGATCAACTTACTCCACAAGTTAGTTGGATTGGCTGACGCAAGGGTTCAGTGTATGGTTCTACGCGCATCAATCCGTGTAAACCTTGTCTAATCGTATGCATTCTAGACACATTAAGCAATACTTAGCATATCCATTTTTTGGGTTGTTACATTATCCCCCCTTTGGGAACATTTATCCCTGAATGACACTACTAACTATCTAGCGTAATGACAGTCAGATCATAACATATTTACTATATAAAATCAAGCAATAGCAACAAAGAATTGAGAGATAAAGAAAACTTATACTTAAGAGTAGGAAGTCTAACCTCAAGGACTGAAAATATGAGGGTAAAGGGATCTCATATCGGTCTCGGCCTCCCACGTAGCACCTGTAACAAGAGGATTCCTCCACAATACCTTTATTGTGGCAACCTCATTGTTCTTTAGCTACTTGATCTGTCTGTCTAAAATATCCACAGGTACTTCCTCATAGGACAAGTCTTCCTCGACCCACAAACCTTCAACAGGTAAATTTGATGCTGGATCAGCTAGGCACTTCTTTAACATAGAGATATGAAAGAGTGGATGAACAGAATCTAGCTCCACAGGCAAACATAATTATTAGGACACCTCACCCACACGCATTAGGACCTTATATGGCCCAACATACCTCATACTCAATCCCTTTCTTAAAAAACCTCATCACCCCCTTCATAGGTGATATCTTCAAATAGACCTGGTCACTAACATCAAACTCTAAGGGTCATTTAATGTTGTCTCCATAAGACTTCTGCCGACTGTAGGCAGTGCCCAACCTATCCCTAATCACTTTGGATTTCTCTAAGGCCTCATGAATGATCTCTAGACTCAAAATGGATAACCCTCCAATCTCGAATCACCCCACATGAGACCTACACCTTCTACCATACTACGCCTCAAATGGTGCCATTCGAATGATGGAGTTATAGGTAATATTGTACGAGAACTCTATCAAAGGCAGATGGTCGTCAAGCTACCTCTAAAGTCAATCAACCACGCCCACAACATATCCTCTAATGTCTGAATGGTGCTCTTTCTACCCATTAGTATGAGGATTAAAGGCATTACTAAGCTTCACCTATGTTCCTAAACTCTTCTGGAAGGATCTCCAGAAATGTTAAGTGAATTGATCTCCTCTATCGGAAATGACCGACAAAGGAATCCCATGACATGTTACAATCTCATCAATGTAAAGTCTCACATAATCCTCGGCTCTTTAAGATGACTTCACAGGGATAAAATTGGAAGACTTAGTAATCCTTTCCACAATAACCCAGATGGAGTCTGGTAATGACCTCCCATTTCCTAGTCGGAACCTCAATAATTTAAGTAACACCGCTAGGCTTAAGATGTAATGCCTTAACCTGTTGACAATTAGAACACTTGGCCACATATTCTGCAATGTCCTTCTTCATTCCATCCCACCAACAGATATTCTTAAGATCATGATACATCTTGCTGTAACCTGGATGTATCGAATATCTGGATCCATGGGCCTCTGCAATGATCCTGGTCCGCAAATCATCCACATCTGGTACACACAACCTGTCCTGGCACCTAAGTATGTCGTCACCTCCCAAAGCAAAAGACTCATTTATCTTAAGTAACACTGAGTCCTTTAGCTCTATCAACACATGATCAAGATGCTAACCCTTCTTTATTTAAACTACTAAGGATTATTCAGAACTACGATGAATCGAAACCCCCCACTAGTAGAGTCAACTAACAGCACACCCAATCTTGCAAGTCTTTTTACATATTTCACCAACTCTATCTTATCATCCTCAACGTGGTCTATACTTCCCATGCTCATCCTGCCCAAAGCATCTGCTACAAAATTAGCCTTACCTGGATGGTAATGGACATTCATGATATCATCCTTCAATAGATCCACCCATCTCCGCTGACATAGATTCAACTCACTCTATGTGAAAATGTATTAGAGAATCTTGTGTTATGTGTACACATCCACATGCACCCCATACAAATAGTGCCTCCACAGCTTCAATGCAAACACCGCAGTTGCCAACCCTTGGTCATGAGTGAGATAATTCTTCTTATGATCCTTGAGATGTTTAGACGCATAAGCAATTACCTTACCACTCTGCATAAGAACACAACCCAAACCAACCCATCACAATAAACTGTGTAATTCTCACCACAATTAGGCAAAGTAAGCATCGGGGCTGAAGTGAGTGTACTCTTGAGTTCGTAGAAACTCTTCGCATAATTCTCTGTCGATCAAAACTTGGCCTTCTTCTTAGTTAAAGCTGTCAGTGGGGCAACAATGGAATAAAAACCTCCACGAACCTGTGGTAGTAACCAGCCAATCCCACGAAGCTATTGGCATTATCTGTGGGCAGAGACGATATTTTGGCTCTCCATAAAACAGCCCAGTCTTGCCTGGGGTCACCAATACACCTTGATCGCGACACAACATGACCAGGAAAAGGTCACTGCTCTTAGCCAAAAATTCAACTTGCGAATTTGGCATACAAATGATGTGTCTAAGTACCTGCAAGCGTTAGTCTCGATGTTTATTTCATGGATCATTCCTGGTCGTAGAGTAGATGAGAATGTCATCGATGAATACTATGATGAAAGGTCAATCGTATTCACAGAAAAAGAAAACCCTGTTATGAGATCCATAAACTATAGACAAGGTGCATTCGTAATACCAAATGAACATTTAATATAGGAACACATAGTGACCATAACTGGTACAAAAAGTTGTCTTTGGGATATATCCATCCCTAACCCTAAGCTGATGGTACCTTGAACGAAGATCAATCTTTGAGAAGAAACTAGACCCTTGGAGTTGGTTGAACAAGTCATCTATTTTGGGAAACATATACTTATTCTTGATAGAGACTTTGTTGAGCTGCTGATAATCGATACACATCCTAAGGGTTCCCTGTTTTTTTTCACAAACAATACTGCAGCGCCCCAAGGGTATATGCTCAGCTAAATGAAACCCTTATCATTGAGTTCTTTTAACTGCAACTTCAACTATTTGAGTTCAGATGGAGCTATTCCGTAAGGAGGAACTGAAATTAGTTTAGTATCAGGATCTATATCGATACCAAGTTATTCTCTCGAGGAGGAGGATCTCCACTCAAATTATCAGGAAAACATTCTTGGAAACTATTTCACTACAGGCATGAGCTATGAAGGAATATCATGATCTAAATCATTAACACCTTACATACATGACTAATATCCCCTGGAAATCATTTTATAAGCCTTAACATTAAAAATTTGTTTTTTTGTTTGGGTTTGTTACCCCCCCCAACCCCCACACAAAAAAACAAAACAAACCAAAACAAAAAAACAAAAACAAACACAAAAAAAAAAAAAAAACACACACAACAGGGATAAGGACACGACTCGCGTTGACCATCCAAGACTAGCTCTTCTTCATTATAAAAATGAAATCTCACAACCCTACTACGAAAAAAAATAAAAGCATAACAACTATAAAGCTTTTCCATGCGAAGAATAATATCAAAATCACACATGGGTAATTCAACCAACTTTGCACACATAGTCTTAACACATACAACTATTGGGAAATCCTTATATATACTACTAGTTCTTACATTTTCTCCTAAAGGTGTACTAACTACTATAGGATCATGCAGAACTTGAGGAAATATCTCAAAAGTGAGAGCAAGCAAAGGACTTACAAAGGAAAACATAGTAAAGCATAAACAAAAGTTGAGAATACTTGCAGAATACATGTGACAACATCAGCGGACTTCTCGTGCTCCTCCCTACCCTTAAAGAAGTAAAACTTGTTCCTATTACGAGACTTGTATCCTGCTACATCCTGTGGATTAGGCCTAGGCTGAGCATTACATCAAACCTGACCTCTAATCTGTGGGAAGTCCTTAACCATGTGCCCGCTCTTACCGCAATCGAAGCAGGCATTAGTCCCCTGTCTACACTCTCCATTGTCAGCATGGCCACACTTAGCACAGTCCTTTTTGGGAAGCTGCATATAACCTCCATTGCCCTTCTTGGGCTCGGGTCTGCCTCCTCTAGGTGTCGTACTCCTCTGAAAGGTAGAGTTCCCTGAATATTGTTTCCCTTTTTAAATTTGGGATACTCATGGATGCCAAAGTTGTTCTTATTTCCCCCATTTATAGGAAATTCCTCATCATGTGGGTTAGGCCTCCTAGCATCACGGACACCTCTCTTCTTCCAGCTGTCTTCCACCTGCTGGACATGTACCATCAACCTGGATAAGTCCATGTTATCGTGGAGCATCGTAGATCGACACTCCTCAATATCTCCGGTGATTCCTATGAGGAACCTTTTCATCTCATCCCTGCTATTTCATACAAGGTAAGTAGCATACCTGGATAGTTTAACAAACATCAGGGAATACTCTCTTACTGTAATAGATCCTTCATTAAGGTTTACAAAATCCTCAACCTTGGCCTCTCTCATCTCCCAGGGAAAGAATCTCTCTAGAAAGGTTGTCATAAAGAGCTCCCAAGTTATCGGAAATCCTTAAAAAGTTCAGCCATTCTACCACATCTTGCACCATGATTGTGCAACATCCTTTACCTAATAGGAAGCCAACTCTGCATTCTCGGTATATTTGGCCCCGTAGACACCAATCTTCAAAACCTCATCTACAAACTCTTGGGATCCTTCGAAGTCATAGACCTTGTGAAAATAGGAGGATTCATCCTCGTGAAGTCTCTCAGCCTGTCAACCATGCTACAAACCGGTGGGTTCTCCCTCTGAATGTTTTGTCGATTGACCTTGTTTGTAATGGCCTGAGACTGTATAGTGATTCCCTGTGCAATTGCGTCACAAAGATGCCCGCCCGCACCTCAATGGGTAAACCCAGCAGGTTAACACGAATAGATACTCCTTAGGGGTTGGGTCTTGTGTGGAACCTTATTGTCCCAGCAGCTCCTCCTCCTCTCCTTTAACCAATGTTTCTCCTATTATTCATTCTCCTAAAACACAAGGATTGATGTTATACACACTCATATCACCAAGAAATCAGGCATTAAAGAAGGCACATAAGATCCGAAGAAGGGAATTTTCATACGTATGATGCAGCCTCTAATCCATGATATTGGTGCACTTCACTACCATGACTTAGAAACTACTCAATGGGTTAATGTGAACTCATTATTCTCGGAATTTAACCTAGTTCTCTAATACCAACTTTGTCATTACTGGAGTCAATATCCCAGACGAGACTAGCGTCGTTGACCTCTCAGAGGTCGTAGACAAGCCTACATACGTCATCGTTACTTTATTTAGGTTAATTTTAGAAGAAAATTTTTACTTTTTGTTACGTAACATTTATTTAAGACATTCTATTTAAACCCATAAACGTTCACAATCAACCATATAACATTAAGATCATCAAATTAAAGAAATAAGTTCCATAATTGCATAAATGATCTTTGCCAAACGCGGCACCAATTACAAAGTCTACAATGAAATGGAAAAATTAAACACTCGTGGAACAATGCTCCACTATATCAACCATTACATCTAAGCTAGAACAATAACAGCGACATCTCTAAAGATGAAGGTCCTACCAAATCTGGATGAAATGATCAACGTTCCGGATGAGCTTCAAGCAACGTGCGACCTATAAGCTTTACGTCACTTGTGCCTGCACATAAAAATATAGATTGGTATGGTATCAGTACACCACTCATGTACTAAGTATGGGTACATGCAAGAACACACCAAGGACATCCATAAGTAGAATAAATAGTTCCTAACATCATTGATTTATGGAAAGTCAAGTCAGTAGAATCCCAAGTTGCGATTAGTGACGTGAGTGGACCTGCCAAATTTTGACTAGAAAGTCTGTGGTTGTTGTGGGACTAGACTATTGGAGTGGAAATCAACCATGAGAGGACAGCATCCTATACGTTCATATTGCACACAACACATAACGTTACTTTACATATATCATAACATATTACATTATAGCACATAACATCCTTTCATATCATTCGTTTCCCCCCCCCCCCCCCCCCCCCCCCAGTCCATACGCCATGAGACTTTTGAATAATGCGAATTGACATCAAGATTCTCAAATATGAGGACTTTAACTAGGGAACCTCAACTAGGGGTCTTTTTTATCACACAGAAAGTCTGCCCTCATAAATTCATACGTGTTATCCTAAAAATTCAGAAGATGTGTTTGTAAAACCAGCTATACCTAGGATATTAGTTATGATTTTCATCGGGTTTGGCCGTGTGATGGAAATTATCAAAGAATGTCGAGTGTCATTACATTGTTACTAGTCCCCTATTGTTATCAAATATAACACCTTGGTATCATTCTATTCGTTATGGGCATATTGGGCTAGCCTAATTCATCGTGGGAGAACTTCTTTAACTTTAACCGACAATCAATCATTTGAGCCATCATGAAAATTAGTGTCTCCCCAGACACCAAAAGAGTGGAGATCACGGCCAAAGTGATCCAAATATTGCTAGCCCGTACATGGGAGTTTGACCTCGCTAGATCCTATATTGCATTATAGATCAAAGACTAGGAGCTATAAGGGGACATCATGCCCGCATGCGGACAGTACTCATCTAAAGAGAGTACGTGCAACCTTCCGCCCTTTTTTCACACAACAAAAAGGCCATCAACCGCTTCAAAGAAGTTTATCGGTGCTCAGTAAAAGTTCTATTACATTCAACTCCTACGTCATGACAAGATGCGATTCTAGTATGAGGACATTCATATATCAATAGTGATTTGCATCTCAAAATTAGTAGAAGGATATATTAATCTAACTTTCCTAGAGTGTTCAAGAACTGCTCTGCTTCATTAGCTTCAAATCTCTAAGGGGAGTCCGTTTGTTAGATTTTATTCAGGCTTCATTTGAGATTTATCTCATATTTGACAATAGCTTTATCATGTTGTCACCACATTCCATAACACTTAGCACATTTGACTTTCATAATTACGCACCCTTTACGTGACTGTCATTTCACTCATAGTCAATGCACTTGGCCATTTAGGTGTTTTACACTCGTATTTAATTCTTCTGAGGTACAGCATTTCATTAAATAACGTCTTAGGTAACCGTACTTTTTAAACGTATGCTAGACTTATGGGTCTATATATACATACATGAGACTTCATTCATAGTTTGTTTAAGTTATTCATGGCTTTCTTAGATTATGTGGTACAAGAATTATGCATCTTTTACATATGCCAATATCTTGATTGAGGAAGCATTATTTTGAACATTTATTCACGTATAACTTATGTGTCAATATGGAATTGGGAAAGGGAACCCGATTTCGTATTTCTTGGACATCACTTACATTTTTTTTATTTATTCTATTTTAATTCACACGGCTTGGGTATCCAAGATCGAGCCTGAACGCCTTCATTTCATTTTTCCTTATTTTTTGTCTTTCTTATTCGTTTGTCGTGGGACTGAGAGGTTGTGGGATCGATCCCCCACAGCCTCATTTCTTTTTTTTTGTTTTTCCTTGATTTTCCAAGATTACCGTGAGAGTATGGGATTGAATCCCCACAACCTCCTTTTATTTTTCTCTTTAATTCCCTTAAACAGCCTAGAGTTCGTGGGTTCGATTCCCACACCCCTCAACCTTTATTTTCTTTTAATTTCTTAAGTCTAACCGAGAGTTGGTGGGTTGACATCCCACTCCTCCCATTATTTTATTTTCATAGTTTCATTTTCCAGTCAAAATCACGGTTCGAATCCCCCATACCACATTCTTTTTAACTTACATTATTCTATGACTTTTAACAAGGTGACATCACGGGTTCCATCCTGAGTGACCTCACTTATTTAGTTCATTATTCCTAGCATTTTAAACCACTTTAACTTGATAAAAACTCATCAATTGTTGCTGGAAATTTTGTATTTTTTTAGCTTATTTTCCATCAACGTTACATGTTAGTTCATAGGGTAATTTACGGTTCATTTATAATGTCTTAGGTGCATTTTCTTGGATACATTTAGCCAAGAGTTTCTCATTCGAATCAGACACATTACACTTCATGTGAACATCACGATTTACATAAGTTTGTGCACTTAAAAATATAACCATAACATATCATTTTTGAACCTCAAACCGAAGGTAATAGTCATGGCTAACTTTGTACACACATACACATATTTTGGACACATAGGTTGCTTCAAGACGATTCCAAACACACATTCATGAACATATTAATCACGAAAGACATTACATGCCTAATATCTACCAGCAAACATCAACCAACCTATCGAATAAATGGAAGCTAGTGACAGGAATATGCAACGGGGAAACAATCCTACTTTTCGGATTAGAATTGACTGAATCTTGAAGGTATCTAGTAGAAACCATGAGTTTCTTCCCAAAACCTTCTCCAAAAATCACATCCAAATCCACTCAACTTAACACCAAATTGACGGAATAATCCTCCCTTTTGCCTAACGTTTTTTATTAGCTTGTTTTTTTGTTATATTTTCGTGTAAGTTCTTCAATAGTGAAGAACTTTATTATTTTTCTGCTTTAGTACTTTTGCTTGGAAGAGAAACATGAAATTAAGAGAGAATGATCGTGAAGATGAGATATTGACGTGAGAGAGTGAAACGTGTAAGGTAGTTTACGCTTATGTAAGGACATAGTCAAACTAGGACTCTTTCAACCTTTTAAAAAAATCTGATTTTACTTTCCCTTAAATCATCTAATAAATATTAATTAATTAAGTAAATTTACCAATTTAAATAAAAACAATTTAAATAATTGCTTCCACCTAGGTTCGAACCCGGGTGAAGCCAGACTTCATTCTAAGGCCAATTTTCGGCACTCTTTCCCCAAAATTCCCGTCGACTTTATTAATGAAATATTTAAGTACATATTTAAGGTAATTATGATACTAACCTTATCCTTCAAAAATACCATTTTACCCCTAGATGCTCCAAACATAAAATTTCCCCTTTTTATGTCCGGCAAAGAGTCATCCGGGTGTTTTTTCATATTCAGGAGCGCTACATGGCTAGACCCAACCTTTCCTAGATAAGCTAACTCACCAAGTTAGTTGGCTTGGCTCTCGCAAGGGTTCAGTGGTCTGGTTCTACGCACATCAATTCGTGGAAATCCGGTCTAATCGTAGGCATTCTAGACACATTAAGCATTACTTCGCATATCTATTTTTAAGGTTGTTATAGTAACAACATGAAAGTACCCCTTCGACTAAAGGAGCACCCGTAGGTCATAACAAGGCATACTTGACCTTTCTCAGGTCCTGTACTAGCAATTTTCTATCTTTCATTACATGAGACATGAAAAGTAGTGTGGATTTAAAACTTTTCACGACATTTATAATAATAATAAAATATCTTTCATAAATACTAAAGAGTAGTCTCGTCTTCCCAAGCCATCTTAAAGACACAACTTAATATCTTAGGGACCCGACCTTTTTACATCGAATGAAAATACATAATAAGTCATAATAATAGAAACTAAGAAACATTTACTATGTCCTCGAATATAAGAGGATACTGAGTCTAGAGAGAGTCTATTTCAAGTCTTTTACTTCTAGACTTCTTCTTGCGTCAAAACCTATACTTATACAGTATAGAAAAAAATGGGTTTAGTACAAAAATGTACTAAGTATGTCATAAGCAAAATCATGGAAAAAAGGGACATTTTAGTATAAATAGAACTTATATGCCAATAAGTAATACCTTCATGAATATAGAAGTAAAATAGTATATATAACATCATTTAGAACATAATAAAATATTTACATACTTTAGCACAAATAATGACATGACATTAAACTCTGAAATCATTACAGTGAACCCCTTTTAAAATATTAGAGTGAACTCATTCCTACCAAGAACACTGTGAACTCATTTCCGTCAAAGGTTCCCCTAACCAAGTTATTCATAGACTAACTACAGTTGTTAATAAAGGATATCCCAATACCCCCTTAAGATACACCCTAGTGCATTCTTTAAAGACTATCAACAATTAGGAACTTCTCGTCTGGAAAACAAGTCCCACACTTCTAACTAGACCATTAGAAGAACAATCATAAATTAAGTACATCACATAAGTACCTACTCTAGTCGGACTTGTAAGTTCCACTAAGTACAATGTGAGAGTAACATTCTATACTACTAATCCCACTTATTGCCCCTTAAGAATTCCATTGGATCAAGCACACTACATTCATCATTCATAAGTTCATCATATAATAACTAACTTTAACATGCTTTCTTAACATTATAACTTAAGTCATATAACCTCATTTACACACATGATAACACATTCATATAAAACACACCAAGACTCTTCTTTCGAAATGTCTACTTGTGCAATGGATAAATAGTGTCCCACACCACCACCTACCCTAAGTAGTATATTTTATTAGACGAGTTAGTTCATTCATTCTTTTTCGGGGACTAGATTAACCTACATAGACTATTAAAGCTAGACACTGAATTTCGATATTGGTCCTTATCGTATAAGGAATCCCTACTTGCCTAGAGTAGGGTTATTCTCTTAATTTTTACATGGCTTCTCCAACAACTACACTTATAAGGGCGTATATTTAAGGGATAAGGATATTTCTACTAAGTAACTCATTCTATACTAAGGAGGAGTACTCATCTCAAGAGGTACATTATAATACAACATCTCCTCTCGGTGCTAAGCTTAACATCACAACCAGTATTAAAACAGTATGTAAGGATAGGTAAGGATGACAAGTGGACATCACATCTTAACTTACGAAGGGTATCCATCCTCTGACTTATCTTACAAATCTCTTGTGAGATATTTATTTTGATACTAAACACTTTATCTCAAATCATAAAGATTGTTCACCCCAAAACTCCCTTTATTCAAATTGGCGGAACTGGTCTTCCTCAACATAATCATTAATTCATGAACATTTAGGTATACAGTTTAGACCTGCCAATAATCATATTACATACTTTAATATGCTTCACATAAACATATAGTTTGCTTAGACAATATCTCTAGCATACTTCACATAACAAGCTTCATAAAGAACATCAACAAGAACAACATCATTGTCATATTATTTCAAATAATAATCCTTCATGCCCTTATTAACAATAAACAATTATATTCACATTCATATACTTCAAGTAAACATCGACACCAAAGGTAGAACATACCACTCAAGAACATTTCATAATAAGAGTTAAATAATTTCACAAACATACAACTCATTCAATCTTCCAACACATATTTATAATTTATCTAACAAGTCATCATTAAATAGCCCTAAGGGAAGTAGACAAAATACAATACCATTATAAGGAAACCATAGTTCAAACACTTCAAATTAACCCATTTCTTAATTTAAAAGTTTGAAATATGCATAAGTATGGTTTTATTAGGGTTTTGATATTAAAAGCATCAAGTAATACTACAAAAAATATTTTTATCATTAAATGATTTTTATATTAAGACCCATACTTAGTGTCAAAGATAGAATAACATAGAGTCTAAAAAAGCCCTTTTTGAAATATTTTAGGAATGACTCCTTGAATGGAAGAGATTTCAAGGATGAGTACCATACATCAATGAAAATTAAATCCACGAAAATTTGATAAAGGAACGCCCAAAACCATCACTCCTATCTCTACCTTGAATTCTAGCTTCTATGAAGTTTTGAAAGAGTCTTTCTTTCAAGAGAGATTTTGGAGAATTTAAATGAGGGGTCTTGTCTAGGTCTAGGACTTAAAATAAATTTAGTATACTTTAAAAAATTAAAAACATCATTGTATTTTCATAAAAGACTTGGGGTGAATTTTCAAAACAACTCAAGCTAAGGAAGAAAAATGTTGCAGCTTTAGAGTGTCTCCATCGAAAGGCACTAGCTACGGGGCATCGTCGAGTCGACATCCCATCTTGATAGAGATTAGATATGGACTGGGACTCAATCATGGCAGTTTATCTCCCACTATTAAGGTTGGATCTACACCCGCTGACAACGGCCCATAAACAGAACTACTGTCCATTGATGCTAGGGCGTGGTTTGGGTTTGTCTTAAAAGCATTGATGTCATGTCTTGGGTCCTCCTCCAGGACTCGTTGTGGGTCATAGGTGGTCATAATAGGACTTAGGGACATCCCACATACATTTCCATCAAACCGAACAGGTAAAACTCGCTAAAACACACTAAGACGCACTTTCTAGGGCACACCTTCTGAATGTCATGGACGTTCTCAGACTCTTGACCTTCAAACATCAACAAGAATGATATACGACCTAAGATAATACTTATTAATAATTTCAACATAAAATTAATCAATGAAACATTTACAAAGCTCTAGTTCACCTTAGCTCGTTTTAGGTGATAGGACTCACTTAACATTGCCACTAGTCCCTGAGCGGGAAATAGTTATAGGAGTGATTCTTATGTCTTATGCTCTTATGAGATAATTGTTATTCTTATTTTCATTCATAATGTTGATGATCTATATTGCTAAATGTGAGGATGAAAACTTAAACGATATGATATGTGAGGTTGGACATTATTGATAATCTTTTCGCTAGTTTGCTTGGTTGAGTGAGGTTATGAGGATTCAGATGACCATTGTAGTAGTAGTATTGATGAAGGGTTATGGATAAAGGTTTTACCTATGTTATAATGTTATGGTCTCATGAATATGATTTGTGGTTATGAGATGATGACAGAGTTACATTGGCTATGAATTCTATTATTCAATGAACATGTTGGTTTGGCTTAACTTGGCAGGTTTTTCTTGTGTTGAATATACTTTTATCGTAAGAAGGATATGATTATTGACTTATATTTTTTCTTGGGTTGTGAATAAGACTTCTCAAATTAACTTGCCATGGTTTTATACCCTTTTTAGCATGATTTCTATGTTATGTATGCATATGTTTCCATACTTTGTACAAGTGATGTGCTAACTCTATTTCTCCATTTTCCAAAAACATTTACGGTCCGGTCGTTGAAGGGTTCGTTACCACTTTTGAAGGAAGTGTTTGATCATTTCACCAAGTGTTGGTATGTCCTTAATTTCTAAGGATGATGTCTTTTCCCTAACTCTACCTATGTTACATTTTTATTGTCTAAAGATAAACATTTCATTCTTGTTGTTTCAAAATATTTTTGTAAGCCCTAAGTGGAATTTATACATTTGTTTAAGGGCTTTTCCCATATTTTTTTATTGTTAGAATGGTAGATATGAAAGGTTAGTTTTGAGAATCGTAATGTGATGTCCTTTTTGGCTATGTGTGACTTATAAGGTTTGAAGTATTGTGATGATAAACTTTATGCGGATGTAGTTTTAAGCATGGTAAAAGTTAAAATGATTGAATGAAGTACCATTCAGAGTAAATGAGTTACCTTTTGAGTATGGTCAATATGGTATAAAGCTTTAAGGTGTAAAATTGAGGAATGTTGAGAAAATGTGGAGATTTTGTAGGGGTAGAGGGTAACCCCCTTCTGTGGTTAATTTTTCATTGTTGTTCTTATGATTAATTGAAGTTCTGGTGTAGGCGTAGAGGAAATATGGTATGAATAGTTAGTTAGTGAGTTTTATTCCATGAGATAGTGTTTGGTGGTGTCTAAGAGTTGAATGAGTTAATGTTAAGAAAGTTTTCTAGGTTTTTAATCTTAAGGAAACGAGTTCACTTTCTCTTTCTCTGCGACTGGAAGTTCACTCCTGTAGTGTAGGCTAGTTTCATGTAATTTGCGAGTTGAATTTTGTGATGCTTTTAAGGATTCATTGTCCAATGTTCAAATGTATTTAATGTAAATGTTAGAGTTCACTAGAGGCAAAGGTGGTTTAATATAATGTTTGTGTTGGCTTAAAATTATTGGAATCTTATCTATGTGTAAATGCATGGTTAGTATGATGTTTTTTCTTTGTATTGATGAATGTATTACACTGAATTGCATGCAAAGCTATTTTTACTAAAATGGCCCTGGGCTACATGGCTTTGCATATGTCGTACTTAGTACAGTGGTTCTGTACTAACCCCACTTTTCTTATAACTATATTAAGTATATCTTGATGAGTTTGAAGGTTGAAGGCTACAAGAAGAGTTGGGGAAAGTTTCTCTTCAAGGCAAAGTCTGTCATTATATGTCTCGAGGACAAAGTCCTTTTGGTAGAATTTTACTTAAAAGATTGTTATTTATTACTTACCTGAGGCCAACCACTAGAGGGACTTGTCCCTAAAGAATTATGCGATTAGTCGTGTCTTTAAGTTGGCATATTGTAATGACGAGAGTGGTGGGAATTAGTTATGAAAATATTATATATATTAATAATTCGCTGAACAATTTCAAAATTTTGCACTGACTTTGATGTATATGTGATGAACAATAGTAAAGGTTCTGTACAAGACCCAAAGGGTCCAGATGGCCGCCGATCATGAAATGAGGCTCTCCCTAACTTACGAGGGGGTGCTTTCGGGTCGTGAAAAACTTGGTATAACAGCATACGGTTATGGGAAATAAGTTAGGTTATAAAAGTTTTCAAATCCACATTTAGTAGGCAGTATCTGGTCATTGGTGTAGGTCTCCAACACATCTATGATACAAGAGGCTTATAGTAGGATTAGAAGTTTCACTTTCTTCTCTATTTAATATCATTCCTTAGAGTGGAACTAATATAAGGTGTACTTTCTTACCTCTTCTGTTTATGATTAAGGACATGAATCGAAGTGATTAACAACAAGAACGGAAGGAGGAGAGGCGGGGGGGAGGATGGTGTATCTAATGAGGGATACCCTCTTGACACGTTCCTATGTTGAATAGAGGAGGAAGAAAATGTTGGAGGTTCCCCTTCAAGAACCTCAAGTGCCTCCAGAACCCCAAGGACCTCAAGTGACTCATATACCTCAAACGTTTTTTGTTGAGTGTCATACAACTAATGCGAGTTTGACAGCTGCCCTAATGAACTCGACCCAACTCAGGACGTTCCAAAATATATTGTCAACAATAACTTGTGGCCAAGCAACCCATGAGATTAGCTCCCTAACCAAATTCAACTCTTTTCCTATATGATCGGGATTTCATGAGGATGAACCCTCTACTTTTATGGAACAAAGGTGGATGAAGATCACAAGGGTTTCATAGATAAAGTTTTCAAAGTGGTAGATGATTATGGTTGTGGCCCCCTCGGGAGGGAAGAATGCAGAGTAGCCGCTTACAAACTTAAGGAGGTTGCTCAAGTGGGTATTGAGCAATGCCGGACGAGAGAAACCCTAGAAAAAGGGTAGTTGATTGCCAAAGAATTCAAAGAGGATTTTTTAGACTGGTTTTCCCCTAGACAGAGAGAGATAAGATGGTTGATTCATGAACCTCTTCAAGGTGGAATGAAGTGTGCAAGAGTACTTTCTCCAATTCACCCAACTCTCCAAGTATGCCCAACCAAGGAGCCACCCTAGGGCTAGAGAACAAGTGTTGTGATTGGAGTGTCTAGCTTTGGAGTATAAAAAGAGTGTCGTACGGCAACGTCTTTAAATGAATGGATATCTCTAGGCTTATGTTTATGCCGCAGAAATGAGGAGTACAAAAATGGGGAGATAAGGGAAGAGGGTATAAAAGTCTAGGGTTGTGATTATAGTAACCAAAGGCCTAATAAGAGGTTTTATCCCCAAGATTCTTCAAGAGAAACAAGGAAGGGCTCAAACAAATTATCAAGGTGGTGTCATGCCTATAAAGGGTAGGTGCCATACTTTTGGAAGCAACACGGGGGGTGGGTTAGGGAAGTGTTGTAGGAATGGATGTTATTTTTCCATGTGGTAATAAGGTACACAAGATGAGGGGGACTTCCCCAACCTACAAGTCAAGGGGGGGAAGGGTCAATAAGATTCCTAGCTCCTAATGCCTCAAAGAAACCTTCCTATGGGATATGGGCTACATAAAGGATAATTAATTTTTTGATGAGGTTTTTTTTTTTGGAAGTGTGAACTCTTGGTACTGTTTCCTTTGTTTTATAAAGTAATATTATATTGGTTTTAATTCAATGATCATTGTCATTGTGCTGATGAATTGGAATTACCTAAAGAATGATTTTTCAAAAAAATTGGTATCTGGACAAGTGAACTAGCGAACTTATCTGTGAGAATTTTGAATTTGAGAAAAATTATGTTAGGTGTTGAATTAAATTTTCATGTGTGTAAAAGTATTGTGTATGAGAGGATTTAAGTTTGGGGAATGGTACTTTCTCCCTAAAATAAGACTAAGAGAATTTTGACTTCTTGAAATTTATAAAAGAGTTTGTTTTGCTACTGTGTTAAAAGTGTGAGAAAGGATTGTCTGTGTTGGTATTAGATACTTGAATTTTGAGTTTTTTACCGATTGAAGTGTTTTTTATGTGTTCTAAGTAAAATCTATTATTCTTCAAATTTAAGTGTCATTTGAGGACAATGTTATACAAGTGGGGGGAATGTGACGCCCCAAACGAACTAAGGTGAACACGAGCATCGTGGTTGTTTATTTAGTTTCATTTTAAGTTAAACTATGTTAGTTTACGTTTCCTTAGTAAGTGCTGGGATCTGGTTAATTTTGGAGTTCATCGACCAAAAATGTCCCATTGCGCGTGCGAAAAGTATGCCTTAGAATGCTACAAGTGTTCTTGTTGTGTTTAGAGTGTTTTACGTGTTGTTTTACTTGAAAAAGACCATTCAATGTTACTATACCTAGACACTACTTAGTTATGGGCTGAGGCGTCGGGCACGACCCCCTCTGAGCCCTACCAGGGCCATGATTAAGGGCCCAAGACTTGGACAACGCTGCCCAAGAAAAGTGGCAATCAAAGACCCTAAGATGGTCTCGTTGGTCCTCAATGGTCTGTCGAATAGGGCGTCAGTTGTAACAGTGATTTCATTGTTCATGGCTCCATTTGTACGAATTATCTACCAAACGAGACCCTACAAACGGTCCGTGGCTCAACGACGTCCGTGCTGTGAAGGTTTCTTATTGGAGGCTATGCAATCTGGTGAAGTGCTGCAAACTTGTGTTATTTTATCTGGTAATACACACAAAGTATATTAAACCCTATATGTATAATTTTTAGTGTTATTAGGTTACATTAAATAGTTTTAAACCCAGACATAGACAAAGACCCCTCTCATAAAAATGTTGAAACTCTCTCTCTAAAGACAAACTCTCTCAAGACTCCATTGAAATCTAGATGTCAACGAAGGATAGGAGGGCTGGCTGGACGTTTCTATTAATCAAAAACTCTTTGATTTTTCTTCCTTAAGAGAGGTATGGTATCCATTCTTCAATATGTTTTCATTCAAGAAGCAAACTCATAAAAAGGGTTTCTAAACTCAAACTCCTTCTAACTTTGATTTCTAGAAGGAGTCTTATTGTATATAGATTTTAATGGTTTTAATGTATTTGTTTTTGGTTGAATTTATATTTTTTATGTTAAAACTCTAATGAAACTATTGTTTATGTACACTTCAAATTTTGGCTTGAAAATGGATTATGTGAGCATGATTTTAGTAGGGTATGAACTTCGGTCTTCTTGTATTTGTCATGTTGTTGAAGCTACTTCCCTTAGGACCTTAGTATGGTGAAATATTGATAAATTTCTTATGAGTGATGATGATTTGAATTGATGTTTAGTTTCTTTCATTATATACTTCTTATTATGAATGGTGGTGCTAATTGAGGAATTTGACGTTATTTACTATGTTTTGAATATGTAATCTTGAAGGTCTAACATATTAAATCAAGAGATATTGGAAATGTGTCTTGTATTGTGTTTTAGTGTAGCTTGAATTGCATGCTTGACCTTGTTTATGTCTAAATGAAGTATATGATTATGAGAAGCATGTAAATTGTGTAACTTGATAAAGCAAGGTTAAAGTATGTGTGGGACTTTATGAAAATGAAATAAGTATTATATGCAATCAGTGAATATATACACACACACACACTTTAAATAATGTATTATACCAAGGTGAGTTAATAGGGGAATCTTGAGGTATACATTCCTAGTGAGCTTTCTATGATAGACTATTATGATAAGAAATCCCTGGTGAGTTATGTCTAGCACTGAGAGATATGAAGGGGAGGTGGATTACACTTCGTGTGTTGAGATGTTGTATTCCAAAGTACCTGTTGAGAAGAGTACTCCTCATTCGTAGAGAATGAGTTACTTAGTACCAATGTCCATATCTCTTAACTATGTGTCCACATAGGTGTAGCCATTGGGAAAGCCATGTAAAATCTAAGAAGCATGACCTTACTCTAGGAAAGTGAGGATCCCTCTTCCGATTGGAGTTAATATCGGGATTCCATGTCTAGCTCATATGGTCTATGTCGGTTAAGAAAATCCCCCACAAAGAATTGATTGAACTAAGTCTTCTAATAGAATATACTACTTAGGGTAGGTGGTGGTATGGGACACTATCTACTCATTGTACTAGGTAGGACCTTCTGAAAGGAAAGACTTGGTGCAAAACTTTGTTAAACAAAGTACTACTTAGGGTAGGTTGTGGTATGGGACACTCTCTATTCATTGCACTAAGTCGGGCTTCCAAAAGGGAAGACTTTGGTTGTTTGTTAGGGGTCTTTTAATGTCTTGCCATTGATTGAGGGGCTTGTTTCTGTCGAGTTGAGTAAGCCAGAAGGGGTATTCTTGAGGATTGCTTTGGTGTGTATTGGAGGAGGCATATGCATACTTCCTTCATATCTTACCTTAGTGAATCTTAGGATAATTACGTGGTAGGGAAACTCTTAAGGAAAATGATTTCACTTTCTCTTTCGCTTGGCCTTAGAAGCTCATTCATTTAGTGTAGAATAGTTCACTGCAATTACTCAAGTTGAATTTATTGTGAATGGTTTAAATAATTCATTGTCAATGTTCAAATGTATTTAGTAAATGCTTAAGTAGTTCACTATGAAGGTCAAGTTGGTTTATTATAATGTTATTGTTTGATTAAAATTATTGGAATTCTTATCTAAGTTGTAAATGATGGTTAGTATGATGTTTTGCGTTTGTATTCATGAATGTTTTAGTTAAATTGCATGCAAAGCTATTTTTACTAAAATGTCCCTTTGTACATGTTTTTGCATATGTCATAATTAGTACATTCTTTTGTACAAACCCCATACTTTTCTATACTATATAAGTATAAATTTGATGATTTTGAAGGTTTGAAGGCTACAAGGAAGAGCTTGGGAAACTTTCTCTCAAGGCAAAGTATGTCCTCATATATTCGAGGACAAAGTCTTTTTCTTAGATTTACTTGAATACTTGTTATTTATTTTACTTTATGGTAGAGGGACTTGTCCCTAAGATATTATGCCTATTATGTCGTGTCTTTAAGGTGGCATGTCATGAAAACGTTCTCTAAGTATTTATGAAATATTATATTTTATTAATTATTCGTGAACATTTTCAAATTTTTGCACTACTTTTGATGTATTATGTGATGAACAATAGTAAAGGGCTTGTACAAGACCCCAAAGGGTCAAGTATGCCCGATCATGAAATGAGGCTTCTCCCTAACTTCTAGGGGGTGCTTTCGGGTCGTGACAAACTTGGTATCACCGCATATGGTTATGGGAAATAGTTTAGGTTCTAAAAGTCTCACAAGTAACATTTAGTAGTATCTTGGTCATTGGTGTGATTCTCCACACATCTATGTACAAGAGGCTATAGTATGATAGAAGTTTCACTTTCTTCTCTATTCTTATATCGTTCCTTAGAGTTGAATCATATAAGGTGTCTTCTCTTAACCTCTTCGCTTTAATATTATAGGACATGAATACGAGGTGATCGACCACTATAAGGGAGGAGGGTGGTGTAGCTAATGAGAGGATACCTCTTCTTGACCAAGTTCCTATTGTTGGCCTAGAGGAGGAAGAGAATGTGGAGGTTCCCCTTCAATAACCTCAAGTGCCTCCAGAACCCAAAGGAGCTCAAGTGCCTCCTATGCCTCAAACTCCTTTTGTTGAGTGTGATACGACTAATGCGGAGTTTCAGGATGCCCTAATGAACTTGACACAACACATAACGTCTCAAGATCATATTGTCAACAATCACTTTGTGGGCAAAGCTAACCCATGAGATAGGCCCCAACAAAATTCTAGTACTTTCGCCTCTATGATTCGGGATTTCATGAGGATGAACCCTCCTACTTTTCATGGAACAAAGGTGGATGAAGATCCACAAGGTTTCTTAGATAAGGTTTTCAAAGTGGTAGATGTTATGGTTGTGGCCCCTAGGGAGAATGTAGAGTTAACCGCTTAAAAATTTAAAAAGGTGGCTCAAGTGTGGTTTGAGCAATGCAGGACTGAGATACCCCTAGAAAAAGGGTCGTTTGATTGGAAAGAATTCAAAGAGGCTTTTGTAGATAGGTTTTTTCCCCTAGAGTGGAGGGAGAAGAAGATGGTTGAATTCATGAACCTTCGTCAAGGTGGAATGAGTGTGCAAGAGTACTTTCTCCAATTCACCCAACTCTCCAAGTATGCCCCAACCATGGTAGCCAACCCTAGGGATAGGATGAACAAATTTGTGATTGGAGTGTCTAGCTTGGTGGAAAAAAAGTGTCGTACGGTAACGGTTCTTAATGATATGGATATCTCTAGGCTTATGGTTTATGCACAACAAATTGAGGAGTCCAAAATTAGGGAGATAAGGGAAGAGGGTAAAAGTTCTAGGTTGGATGATTCTAGTCACCAAAGGACTAAAAAGAGGTTTTATCCCCAAGATTCTTCAATTGAAAACAAGGATAGGGCTCCAAATCAAAATTCTCAAGGTGGTGGTCATTCCTATGAAAGGGCTAGGTGCCCTACTTGTGGAAAGAAACATGCGGGTAAGTATCTTGCAGGAACGAATTGTTATTTTTTTCATGTGGTAATAACGAAAACAATATGACGGACTTCCCCAACCTCAAGTCAAGGGGGATAGTTGTCAATCAAGATTCCTTAGCTCCTAATGCTCCGTAGAAGAACCCTTCCTATGGGATGGGGGCTAGAAAGGATAATTAATTTTGATTGATGGTTTTGGTAAGTATTAAGTCTTTGTTATTGTTTCCTTTGTGTTATAAAGTAAGATTATATGGTTTTATATTTCATATGATCATGTCATCTTGATGAATTACCTAAAGAATTAATTTTCAAAAAAATTGGTAACTTGGCAGTGAACACTGTGAACTTCACAGTGAGAATTTTGATTTTTATGAAAAATTGTGTTGTCTTGAATTAAAGTTTCAATGTGTGTAAAATTATTGTGTATGAGAATGTTTAATGTTGGGTAAGGTATTTCCTCCCTAAAATAAGACTAAGAGTGAATTTTGATTTCTTGAAGTTTTAATAAAAGAGTTTGTGTTGCTATGGGTTTAATAGTGTTAAAGGATGCTCTTTGTTAGCTGATACTTTGATTTTTGAGTTTTTTTATCATGATTTAAGTGTGTTATGTGATTCTATGTTAATCCTTGTTATTCTTAAAGTTTAAGTGTCATTTGAGAACGAATGTTATTACAAGTGGGGGAGAATGTAACGCCCCAAAATGAACTAAGGTGAACTAGAGACGCATGGTTGTTTATTTAGTTTATTTTAAGTTAAACTAAGTTAGTTTAGTTTCCTTAGTAAGTGTGTGAAGTTTGGTTAAGTTCGGAAAGTATGCCTTACAATGTACTAGTGTTTCTTGTTGGGTTGATATGAGTTTTACGTATTCGTTTTACTTGAAACATGTATTGAATGTTACTAATACCTAAACTACTTAAGTAAGGGGCTTAACGTCCGAGCACGACCCCACCTAGACCCACAAGGGGCCCAAGATGAAGGGCCCAAGACTTGCACAAAATCTGCCAAAAAGAAGTGGCCATCGATGACCCTAACGATTGTTCGTTGGTCCCTCAATAGTATGTCGACCTAGGGAGTCATTTGTACCAGTGATTTCAGTTGTCCATGCTCCATTTGTATCTAATTATCCACCAACGAGACCCTACCAATGGTCCGTTGGCTCAACGACGGTCTGTTACTGAAGGTTCATCTATAAGGCATGCAAATCTGTGAAGTTGCTGCCAACTTGGGTTGTCTTATGTAAATACACACAAGTCTATTAAGACCCTAGCTGTATAATTTTAGTGTATTTAGGTTACATTAAAATAGTTTTAAACCCTAGAACTAGAGAAGACCCCTCTCATAAAAATATTGAAACTCTCTCTCTCTAAAAACAAACTCTCTCAAGACTCCATTGAAAGCTACAGGACAAGGAAGGATAGGAGGGCTGGATGGACTTTTCTATTCTTCAAAAACTCTTTGATGTTTCTTCCTTAAGTGAGGTATGGTAATCCATTTCTTGAAGTAGTTTTTCATTCAAGACGCAACATCTAAAAAGGGTTTCTAAACTCAAGACTCCTTCTAACTTACTTTGATTTCTAGAGAGCTTCTTTTAGATGGGTGGTTTTAAAATATTTAACATGTATTCTTTTTTATTGTTGGAATTGATCATTTTTATGTTAAATTCTAATTAAACTCTTTGTTTTTCGTAAACAAATCAAACAAAAACCAAATTCACAACGTTTGTCTTGAAAATGTATTATGTGAGGCATGATAATGAGTAGGGTTAATGACTGGGGTTCTTCTTGTATTTGTCATGTTGGTGTAGCTCTAACTTCCTTAGGACCTTAGTATGGTGAAATATTGATAAATTTCTTATCATTGATGATGATTTTAATTGATGTTTTACGTTGCATCATTATTTACTTATTATTATGAATGGTAGTGCTAATTGGAGGAACTTGACGTTATTTTTACTAGGTTTTGAACATTGGGTCTTGAAGGTCTCAACATATGAATCAAGAGATATTGGAAAATCGGGATATTGTATTGTGTTTTTGGGTAGCTTGAATTGCATGCTTGACCTAGTTTAAGTCTTAATGAAGTATATGATTATGAGAACCCATGTAAGGTGTGTAACTTGATAAAGAACCAAGGGTTAAAGTATGTGGGACTTGAAATGAAATGACCTAAATAATTATATGCAAGCTGTGCACATGTACACACCCACACCTTTAAAAAATAATGTATTATACCAAGGTATTAAATAGGTGAAGGAATCTTGAGGTATACCATTCCTAGTGAGATTATCTATATAGACTACTCTGATAAGAATTTGTGGTGTTTATGTCTAGTACTGAGAGATATGAAAGGGAGGTGGATTTACTTCGTGTGTTTAGATGTTGTAGTCCAAAGTACCTTTTGAGATGAGTACGCACTCCTCATTCGTAGAGAATGAGTTACATAGTACCAATCTCCATATTCCCTTAACTTGTGTCTCACATAAGTGTAGCTATTGGGAAGCCATTAAAATCTAAGAAGCCTGTACCTTACTCTGAGGCAAAGTGAGGATCCCTCCTGGCGATAGGAGTTAAAATCGGGATTCCATGTCTGCTCCTCAATGGTATTGTCGGTTTAAGCAAATCCCCCCAAAAAGAATTGGTGAACTAAGTAATTCTGAATAGAATATACTACTTAAGGTAGGTGGTGTTATTGACACTATCTACCCATATTCCACTCAGGTAGGACTTCTGAAAGGATACTTGTTCCAAACCTTCTAAAACAAAGGTACTACTAGGGTATGTGGTTTGTATGGTACGTTCGCTACCTCATTGCTTAAGTAGGGCTTGTTTCCGAAAGGAAGACTTTGGTTGTTTTGTTAGGTGTCTTTAATATCTTGACATTCATTGAGGAGCTTTTTTTTCTCGAGTTGATAAGCCAGAAGGGGTATTCTTGAGGATTGATTTGGTATGTATTGGGGGAGTCATATGCATACTTCCTTCATATATTACATTAGTGAGTCTTAGCATAATTACGAGGTAGGGGAACTCTTAAGGAAAATGATTTCACTTTATCTTTCGCTTGGCCTTAGAAGTTCACTTAGTTCATTGCAATTACTCAAGTTAAATTAGTTGTGAATGGTTTAAATAATTCATTCTCAATATTCAAATGTATTTGGTAAATGCTTAAGTAGTTCACTATGAAGGTCAAGTTGGTTTACTGTAATGTTTCTTGTTGGCTTAAAATTATGTGAATTCTTATCTAAGTTGTAAATGATGGTAAGGATTATGGTTTGGCTTTGTATTCATTAATGTTTCACTTAAATTGCATGAAAATATAATTTTACTAAATTATCCCTTTTTACATGTTTTTGCATATGTCATACTTATTACATTAATTTGTACTAACCGCATACTTTTCTATACTATATAAGTTTAGGTTTGAAGCTTTTGAAGGTTTTCAGGCTAGAAGGAAGAGCTAGGGAAAGTTAATCTCAAGGCAAAGTATGTCCTCATATATTCGAGGGCATAGTCCTTTTCTTAGCTTTACTTAAAGACTTGTTATGTATTTTACGTCATTGTAAAGTGTCATGTCCCTAAGATATTATGTCTATTAGGTTGTGTAATTAAGTTGACTTGTAGAGACGAGATTGTCTAAGTACTCATGAAAGATTGTCTTTTATTAGTTATTCTTTGAAAAATTTTAAACTTCCGCACTACTTTTCATGTCTTATGTGATGAATGATAGTAAAGGGATGGTACAAGACCCCAAAGGGTCAAATATGACCGATCACGAAACGAAGGTTCTCCTTAACTTCAAGGGGGTTTTTCATTGTTGTGACGGGTATGAAATATGATTTAATGTAAAACTTCCCTTTTTAATGCATGTTTTTGCATGGTTGCCACACTTAGTGCATTCTTGGACTAAAACCATGCTTCTCTACTTTTTGCACAAAGTGTAGGTTATGAATATTTAAGGGATGTCTTTAAAATATGAGTGGCTTGATATATGATTCCCAAGGTCAAGGAGAGGAATCTTAAGTACAAGGATGTCCTAAATAATGGTTAACTGTAAAGTGTATTATTATAATATACTTATGATTATCTTGTAAGATCACTGGTGTCCCTAACAGTACCGTATGATGTGGAGTCTAGGTGACAAAAAAAAAAAAAGACTAATAGTCCACATAGTACTTTTGATATTATTATAAAGTGAAGTTTTCAAGAAATATAATGTACTTATAAAGTTTTAAATTTTCTTTCCTGCCAAATTTAAGCTATGAGAATGGGAGAATGCGACCTATGGGAGTCTTGATAAGAACTCTGAAAGGTAAAGTAATGTCATTTTAACTTCTGGTGGTACTCTATGGTCGTGAATAGGTATGATGAATATGAATATGCATTGTGTCTAAATGTTTTTTTATGAAAGGAATGGTCATATAGCTACAACCCAATTAATCTTATGGCATGACTGATGTAACAAATTAATGAAACATGTGTGGTGTAAGAGTTTTATGTGAAAGGTTTGCTCACAAATATATACAGACACATGAAGTATGTCCATGATGATTATATGATGATCTAGTTAATAGAGGGGCTCTTAAAATGTGTTCTTAAGGGTACCCTAAACTAGATACTGCTTGAATATGCTATGCCCATGTGAAAGAACTTCTCACATAATTTTTGTTGATGAACTCTCATCTATGACCTATGAGCTAAGCATATGAGAAGTTAACTCCCCTAATCCTACCTTTATAACGTAATGATAATAATGGATTTTCAATAAACGGAACTTTTCTTAGGACCGAGTGAACATAGATGAGGGGTGCCCCTTCACAATGTGGGAAGGCTTGTTCACCACTGTCCTCACAAGGTGGATAACTACAATGCCTCAATAGGCATAAATAAAGTTTCCATATAAACCTCCAATTTCAATAAACTATGCTTCCCACATAGGATCTAGCAAGTGATATCACCCATTATAATATCATGATGTTAATGCTCTAATTTGTCTAACTAGAGCACTTTCCCTTGATGTATGGCTCTACAACACCAAATTATATGTTCAGCACCCATGGTCTTAGCATCGGTAAGGCTATTGTTTCCCTAAAGTAAAATGGACAATGGATGTAAAGTAAGGACCCTAACTAGGATAACCTAAGGGAAGTTTCTTAGTCTAGGTGGGGGTATGGGACTTCACCTATGCATTGAACAAGGCTCTTGAAGGGAGTTCTAGGAAGGTGTTCTCAAATATATGATTTGTTATGTCCTTATGCATGAAATTGTAGTGTTGTCTACTTATTTTTATGAAATGCATGGTATGAGTCCTAATGAGTCTATATTATGTGGTCTCATATTATATGCATAATGTTGGTCTTAATTACTTTATGATGAAGGTCTTGCTCTAAATGAAGGATTACTTTGTATGTGTGAGTTTATGGGACCAAAAGTACATTGCACAAGTATCCATAGGTTGGGATAATTAGTGAGATCTTAGTGAAGTGGAATTCAAATATGTTAATGTTAACTAATGTCTTATTATGATGATAATTAGAAGTCTTTACATGTATGTGGCCCTCAAAAGAGTTCTTAAAAGTGGTTCATGAATTATGTTGGGTCAAATGCAAAGTGTATGTCTTGTTATATGAAATATTTCTATGAATGCATGTGTTTGGTTATTGAACGTTGTAGACATTATTTCCTTCTTGCCTTAAGGTGATACTTGAGTGTGGATAGTGTAGTGGGACATTGTCTATACATTGCACCAAGTATCACTAGAGGGTTAATTGGAAGGTTAAGGAATTAACAAGGAAAATAAGTTACTGTAAAGGGACAGGTACTTACTGTAAAGGGAAAGTACTTACTATAAATTGGCTCCAAATGTTTCTTAGATGCAACGTATTGTTTTATGCAATATTGTGACTATTGTATATTACTAATTGAAGAATGTGAATTGTATGATGATTATTGTATTATGTTTTATAAAGTTCGACCAAAAGACACAATGCAAGTTTTCAAACGAAAATGTCCCCTTTAAATGCATTTTTTTGCATTGTATCATTCTTCTTTAACTTTTTACACATAGTGTAGGTTATGGATGCTTAAAGGATGTACCTTAGGTGAAGGGCTTGATAAGTGTTTCCCAAGCTCAAAGAAAGGAATCTTGAAGATTCAAGTTTGTGCTATGTCAAGTTTGTGTTAAAGTCATGTAATAGTTTAGTTGTGTATTATGTTATAAGGGTCATTTCAGTAATGTACTCTAATGATGTTTGATCGCACATGGATAAGAGACAGAACCTAACAATGTACTTATGATATTTTATATAATGAAAGTGATGTTTCAAGCATATGATGTGGTATAAAATTTTAAATTTTCCGCAAAATCTACCTATAATAATGCGATGAATGATAACTATGGGCTTATATAAGACCTCCTAGAGGTCAAGTACTCCATGTTACTTCTAGGTGTGCTCCCCGGTCATGACAAACATTCATTACTTGACAAAACATTAATGCATTTAAGAAATTCATATCAATACCATCTCTTTAACTATTCAATGGGGTGCAGTAGCATCCCATACAAGTTCTACTCTCCTCCACTCTTGTGCTCCTTAGTAATCAACCTACACAGGTAACAACACATTCAATGATTTACATAGACTTTACCAACATTAGACATAAGATCAATATTCTTCATTAACATAAGAAATAAAGTCAACTTACTTCATTATTATCAGAAAGTAACAACTTCATTTATTTAAATTACAAGAACACACCAAGACTCCCTCAAAATATAAGCTTCTACAATTCATATATTGTATCTTGTTCCCCCACCTACTCTAAGTAGTCCACCCTTTAGAAGACCAATTTCATTATATTCATTTGTGGGGACTAGATTTACCCGACACAGACCAAGAGAGCTTTAGATGGAATCCCGTTATAGAACCCTACCATATAAAGGATCCCCACTTGCCTAAGGTAGGGTCATTCTTTTAGCATTTACATGGAACACCAATAGATAGTCATGTGCAGGAGCATAGTTAATGCATAAGGATATTTCTTCAAAGTACTACATCTCAATTTACGAAGAGTACCCATCTCAAGAGGTACATTTGTATACTACATCTCAACTAACAAAGAGTATCCACCCCTTTGTCAAATCCTCAAAGTGATATGCAAAAATCACCTCTTAGTTTTAAACATTCATTAGCCGGCTATGATATTTCTACAATGTAATACATCTAAACTCAGAAGAGTACTCATATCTAGAGGTTACTTTTTGATACTACATCTTAAGTCACGAAGAGTATCCAATCTCAAACCTATCATTCATTCATTGAAAAGCTCTTAAGAATAGAAAGGTTTCTACTAAACACTACATCTAAACTCTCGAAGAGTTTCAACCCCAAAATCCCCCTTTTCATTCATTAATGGTTTATTGAGAAAACATTTAAATAGATTTTCATTCATTACATTTATATTAGATTCATTAATTCATTCAATGTGTGTGTGAGTATAAGTTAGAAAACATTTCACATAACCACTATCATTCATATAATTGACTTCTAAACATTATCATTCTAAATTCCTTATAATCCACACACAATCATACTTTACATTCACAATCATATTATACTTCAATTAGTCATAGGATGTTCAAGATAAACATTCATAACTTCGTAAGACATCTGTATGCATATACTTCATAAAATCACTTTACTTCACATTCAATGCTTTTAACGCCATAAACACAATAAACGTATACATTCATATCCATCAAGTAAAATTTGCTACTATAAGTGGACCATAAAACAAAACATCTATTTAAGAAGACTAGAAAAAGTTAGGCAATAATCTTTCAATCCCACGATTTTGATCATCATTTTCATTATCCATAGTTCAATCATTATTAGGCTCAATTGGAAGAAAATAACAATAATACAACATAGTATAAAAACAATTCTAACAATACTTAATCACATTCATCAAACCCACTTCACAAGCCAAAATAAGATATTTAAGATGATCATGGGTTCATTTTGTTTCTTTATCATAAATTCATCAATTAACATTGAAACCATCATTATTCATCCATGTAAACATTTTATTGCAACAAACCATGCTTAGAATTTAAAATAGAAACTTTTAGAATTTTAATTTTTTTTTTAAATTCATTTGATTGAGCTCCCTTTAGAGAGAACAATTGAGGAAGTATTACCAAACCTTATTAGTAGAAGTCCAATGAAACCTGATGAAGGAATCAATGGAATTCTTTCAATACTAGCTTTACGTTGACTTCATGCATATTTGTATGTGGCCGCTGATCTTCCCCTTCGCCACGATCTCCCACAACATGGTGATGACTCCATCTCATCTCCTCTCCTCCGGCTCTATCAGGCTTCTCGTGCCTGATGTCTATCAAATATTCAGCCTGTGTGATGACTTCATCAATAGTCTTGATGTGTCGATGTTTCAAACCCATCCTTTCCTAACTATGTAAAACATCCATAAAGTGGAATAAAATATCATTATTTGTGAGGTTAGAAATCTGTAGCATGAGGGTACTGAACTTCTTCACGTGCGCCCAAATGCTGCTTGTGTGCTTTTACTCCCTAAACATGCGCTTTGCATAATATATGAAATTTTTAGGGAAGAATGCCTACTTGAAGTTTAATTATAATTTATCCCAAAGTTTTTATCGTACAATCCCCCGTCACTATTTGTCACTCTTTATGCCTCCACCACAATATTGCCATTTGTCAAAGATAGAAGACAGATGTGATGTTCTTGTTTTTGTGGCTTTTCACTCATTATAACTTGAAGTAATTCTTCAAGTTCCATGTAAAATTCTCAACCTCTTATGCGTCATGTACACCCTTAAACATAGATGGTTTGGGAGCCTCGACCTTGGTCTCCCAATCTCGGTCAAGAGGAAATGATCCTCAAACTTCCACTCCCTTCTTGATTGCTTTGTTATCGTCCTTCATAGTCTCAATTGTGTTCAGCGCCTCCATGAGCCGATACTCTTAGGAAGTGATAGCTTCCTTCATCTAGAACTCGGCACGTCGGCATTATTCCAACTCCATACGTATGTTGTTTGCCTCCTCAAGGGTGAACTCAAGATTCTTGAACTTGCCATCAGCAATATTTAGATGACATCCTAATATCTCCACAGCCATCCTCACCGTTTCAACTCCTGAAATCCACATTTTTGCAAGGTGTGACATAAATTGGCTTCTCGCCATGGTCATCGACACTTTCTTCACTATTCGAAAGAAGATGAGATATTAGTACCGGCTTCTTGGTGTCGGGTTCCCCGTCCCCCTTCCTTCCATTTTCTTTTTCGTGCTCTTTCCCTTGCTTTTCTTCCTTTCCCTACCCTCCCCCCTGCATGGTGTTCTATTAGTGATTACGTCTTTCGCTATCCATTCACTTAGTATCAAACCTCACTCTGATACCACATCTTCAAGAGTATAAGAGTCTTATTAAAGCTCCGTGCGGAACTTGTCAAGTTACTCACGAATATTGAATAATCTTGTAAGCTCAAGTAATACCTTCATGCTAAGATATCTATGAGATTATAAAGAAAGACGTAGAAAGAGTTGGAAGAAGGATTTATATAGCTACCAAGGTTTCTTACAACTTTCTTAGATTTCTATTTTCAAGCTCTAATGATTTACAAATGAGTGATACTTCTATTTATACTACTTCCTAGGGGTAAGGTAAATACTTTATTTTATATCCATCAAAATAATTACACTTTTGTCCCTCTAGAACTTTATACATTTTCTAGATTATTCCAAAGCTTTCTATGACGTCTTTGAAGTAATTCTAGATCCTTCCAAGGAAAGAACTATGAAATTATATAGTTTTATTGGATTATATAGGGGGCTTATAGAGTTTTCTACATATCATTAGACTCTTTCTCCCCTATCTGTATACCAAATTTAATTGTCAAGTGGCGGGAATTGACACTAAGCTATGAACTGATGTTGATTTCATTAGTGATGATACAATTGACTTAGTTCTCACTACAATTACGAGTATAGGACTGTTTATTACAATAAATTTATGATTTTTTTTATTAATCTGGTTAAATTGTGTGTAAGAACTTGGGAGTCTTATGAAGGCTATGTGATAAGACTTGGATCTGAATTCATTACTTCAATTGATGATGTCTTTATATTGATGATGCTTCCCATTGACGTAGTATGTTTGCATTATTTAACCTGACGATGATTTTATTAATGTGATGAAAATATTGACATGTATAATGAAACTCATGTTAAGGTAAGCATATACTAGGTTGAATAGGAATCCCCTTGTGCCTTTCGTAGTATGATTGTTATGTTTTGATCTCATAAATGAAGGTGGGTATGTAAAAGAAATTCTCATGCAATATTTATTAGCCAACTGAATTCAATAATCCAACGCTTAGTCTCTAGCTTTGTCCTCTTAGTTTCTTTGAAAACACTATTTCGTTTATAGGAATACTATCAGTGGATCCCTAGAAATCTTATGTTTTATATTTGGGTTTTACCTTGGCAATTAGATAACTTTATTTTTGTGTAGGGTTTAATGACATTGGATTCTATGTTTAGCTCACATAGTCTCTGTTAGTTAAGGTTATATCTCCCCAAAGTAAAAAAGATGAATGAAGTAATGAAGTTAAACACTAACTACAATAACTTAAGGTGTTCTTATAAGTATGGATAGGGGTATGAGACTCTACCTATACATTAGACAAGTTTTCCTTGAGGGAAGTCCTAGAAGCTTGTTCTTATCTTATTATGCACTTGTGCTATCCTGAAATGTAAGTATGTTAGTTCTATATAGTTTTGCTCTTACTTTTTGTTATTTACTTTCATTACATGATATTTATCTAAGTTGATATATGCGATGATGGATACACATAAGGATCATTCTATATGAAGCAAGACATTACTTGTGATCTCTTTCCTTGTTTACTTGATTATGTATTGTTATGGGGCTTCACATGGGCATTACACTTGCAGTCTTGAGATGGAATTGTAGGTAAGGGTCTTGTATATTGATGATATGAACTAAAAAACATGAAAAGTTAATATGACTTTAAAATTATGTTGTCCTTAGTTATGAACATATCTTTTGTTATTGTGATGCCGGTCTTATATAAAATCTTGTGTGTGCATAAAAGTTTTCACATGATTTAGCATGTTTCTAAAGAAATGGTTCTTTTTATGCATGTCTTAACATTGTTTATTTTCATGTATCCATACTTAGTACAACTTGTTTTACTAACCCATATTCTTTCCCTTTTCCCAAACAATGTAGGCCAGGGCATTGAGGTATTAGGGTATCTTTGCGAGAAGAGTTGGACTTTTCCCCAGGTTCTGTTAGGTCCTGTAGTTTAAGAATGGTGCCACATATTCTACCTTAGTAGCATTGCTAATGTCTGGAAACACCCATTTCATTCCTATTGTTGAAGAAATTGGTTGTAAGCCCCGAGTGGAACATATGAATTTTTATAAGGGCAATGCATGAATCTTCTAATTCGTTTTATATTGTTTAATGTAATCATTTTACTGACCTATTTCCTAGGTAATTGTTTTAATGTTACCTAACTAAAGCTATTGTAAGCTTCACGAAGCAAGAGTCTATGTACACTCCATATATGATATGTGAGAGGTTTATTATACCTCACTATGTAAAGTTTAAATTTTTCCTTTTTTTTACTTATACATGTTTTACAAAAGGTAAGGGATAGTCTAAGTCCTCTTCGAGGACAAGACACCAGTTACATCTAGGGGGGATCCCATCTCGTGACAAACCTTTTATAAGAGCATGAGGTTGAAGGAATCTTAGGAATGATGTCTAACTAAACCACGTCTACATAGATTCTTGTTCATGGATGTGTAAAGAAGTTAACCTTGTATCTTCATACCCTTATCATGATCTCAAAATTCACAAAGTCAAGACATTTCATCACATTGATCACATCAGATTATTTTAATCTAATCACATATTATACTTCACTTGGACATCGTCATCAAGTATAATCCATCATCACTGAAGTAAATGATTCAAGATCACAGTGTTACCACATAGCCTAGATAAGCTTCCTTCAATTTCTTACCATCAAACCAACCATATGCATCAATTAATTTACTTAATAACACCATATAGTAGTAATCTAAGAAGGAGTTAATCAATTGTATCATCACTAATCAAGTAAACCTTAATTCATAGCCTAGAGTGAGGGGAAAAGGGTTCAATTATAAATATCTCAAGTAATTTATCTAATATCAATAATACATGACCCTAGGCAGCCATAATAATTACGATAGTTTCCAACGGTTCTAAACATTAATTATTCATAATCCCATCAATTAATAAGAAAGATACACGATTTGTAGGAATGGGGAAAAGGACAAGAATCACATGAAATTCCAATTAATCAGCATCAAATACTAAACAATATATTCATAATTAGCCATAGCTAATCCCAATTAGTCATAATCAATCACCAAAGAAAACCAATTTGCAAAGGAAAGGCCTTGGAATTGGGTGATTTAGAAATAAAATTTGAAAGGTCCTCTTGTGTATAGGAATCCCAAGAGTGAAGAATCCATAACCTAATGAAGACATGATCCACGATATTTAAGAAGAAAATTTGAGAATTTGGCTTGCTTCTCTAATCTACCAATACTCTTAAATAGTGGTTGAGTAGAAAGAGAATTTAGAGAGAAGTGAGAGATATTTAAGGAATTGATTTGAGTGGTTAATAATGACTTAAAACTTACCCTAAATCAATAAGCAGTAACCCTCTAAACTACCCAAAATACCCTTCACATAATTAGGTCTTTTTGTGAAGTCAAATTGACTTAAAAATGATGCGAACGAATCATGGAAGTGTCTACGCATCGCGGGGTCACTTAAAAATATTTTTTTCTGAAATAAGGGTTAAGTAAGTGAGCACGTCAACGATTCGAATCGCGAGGAATTTTTTTCCTGCCCAATATTCATTTTGAGATACATTACAGCCTTCAAATCTTTTCATCACGCAGGCTGCTTTGGGAGCTTGCTTTCCAATGTTTGGGCCCTGCTCAAGAACCCTTCAGCTGGTCCTAGGGGAGTCATTAATTGATCGTATGACACGTCACCTATTTAAAGTATTTTTAAAAGTTTTGGACTTCATATGACACTCCCAAACCATCACCAAAAATAGGTACGTCTACTAGTTCAATAATACTAGTTTCTGGACACCACAGTCTTTCTTTGATGTTTTGGATCTAATACTTTCTACTTAGATACAATACATTAATTTAGGCTTGGAAACACTATTTTAAGTCTTGATTCCTCATGAGAGTCTTTAGACAAAGTCACAGACTTTGGAGTGTTACATTATTCCCCCTTCCCCCCCCCTTAGGAACATTGTCCTCGAATGACATGAAAATCATTTTGTAGGGAGAGAGAAGACTCAATACTAGCAGACCAACCTCTTACACCCTCAAAATGAAGTAGATAAAACTAAAGTTGCACATGTATTTGGTAAGTTAATAATGAGTTAAAATGATGTATTTTAGTATTAGCAGCCAGTTGGTAATGTTTGGAAGTCAAACATTAAGGAACGACCAAGACATTAGAAAAATAGCCTTGTGTGTGCGCTACTCTATCCTCGTATATTGTATATTTTTGTGTGTGTTTTTTGTAGTCTAAAATAAGAGGGGATGACCCTAAAACCTTGAGGGACATGTTAAGGGTCAAACCATCCGGGTACGACTCCAAAGGGACCACCCTAAGGGTCCTCAAGGAGGAACCAAACTCTTGCAAAGAAAGATGCCCAAGAGGGCTGGGTTTGTTCCTTGGTAAAACACTGGTGCATCGCGGATAGTTTGCACACCCCTCTTTCTAGAATTTATTTCCAAAATCATGTGGGAGCAGCTCCACGAAGCGTATTTGTTCACCGCAAAAAAATGTATGTATGAGCTTGTCTCGAAGTCACTTTTATGAATGATGTCATAATTACAAAGTGTTCTAACATGTAGTCTCCCACACACAAACTTGAATGCATGAAATAAGTGAATGAAATAAAATGGGAGTTGTAGGGTAGAAACTCATTGTAAGTATAGATGAAGAGTTTAGACCATTCCTACTATTCCTAAGCATGAATAGGGGGATTTTAGGGTGAACACACTTCAGGTGTTTTGTTGAAGTGTTTAGTAGAAGCCTCGCTATTTCTGCTGAGCTTTCCAATGATAGGTTGAAGGTTGGATATTCTTCATGTGTTGAGATGGGGTGTTTAATATTCATATCTTAATATATAGTCAATGATTTTTCAAGAGTCCGTTGGGGAGTTATGCATAGCAGTAAAAGGATTTAAAGAAAGGGTGGGTACAGTTCGTGAGTAGAAATGTTGTATCTAATTTACCTCTTGAGATGTGTACTCCTTGTTAGTACAAAATGAGTTACTTAGTAGCAATCTCCTTATCAAATAACTATGTGTCCGCGTAGGTGTAGCTATTGGATAATCCATATAAATTTTCAAAGAATATGATCCTACCTTAGGCAAGTAGGGACTCCTCATCATCGAAGGGTAGAACCGAGATTCCATGTCAATCTCTCATGGTCTATGTCGGTTAAAGCTAGACCACACAAATGAATGTAAATGACCTAAGTTTTCTTAAGGGTGTACTACTTAGGATAGGTGGTGGATACGATGCTATCTATCCAATGCACAAGTAGGTATTTGGAGGGAGTCTTAGTGTGTTCTTATATGAAATGTATGAATGGTTCATGATAAGGTGTACAATAAAGTAATGTGACTTTATGTCTAATATTTAGGAAGAATGTTTATTTGATGTTTTCTATGATTAAAGCTATTTATGTGGAGAATGTGATATGCATAGTCTAAGGTAATTCCAATGGAACACTAAGTGGAAGTAGTAGTATGGAATGCTACTTTCGCATTACACAAAATGTTACTTGGGAGTTGGCTTGGAGGATGGTTCTTATGTGAAGCTCCTAAGTATATGAATGCTTCTCTAGTGTCTTTAGTACTTAATGTTGAATTGTTCAATGAAATGAAGTATGTTTTTCCTTGGAAGTCTTAAGGATCACTTGGGTGTCTAATGAAGAGATTGTATGGACGATCTCTTCATGTCGTACCTTAGTTAGTCGTATGATAAATTAGGATAGGAAGAGTTTGTTTTAAGTGAGTTCACTTCAAATATGTTCTTATGTTAATAAAAATGGATGTTTTGCTTTATGTACTAAATGATTGTTTATAAGTAGTTTTACTTCTATATTCATGAAGGTTTTACTTAATCATTGTGAAAGCTTTTGCCATACAAAAAAAATGTCCTCTTTTGCAATATTTTTGTAAATTCCATACTTAGTACATTGTTTGTACTAACCTCATATTTTTCTATACTCTATAAGTATAGGTTGGAAGCGAGTGGAAGTTTTTGGAAGACAATCTTTGGAATCAACTCTCTCAAGACTAAGTATTTCCTCATATATTCGAAGGCATAGTCTATGTTTCTTTAGTTACTTCTTTTAAGACTTGTTAAGACTGATTATGTAATTCTTTTCAATGTAAGTGTGATGTCCCTAAGATATTTATGTGGTGTCTGAAAGTTCGCTTGTGACAATGAGACTATCCTTAATATTTATATAAGATGTTTTCCTTATTATTATTTATATTAAAAAGTTTAAATTTCTGTAGTAGTTTTCATGTGTTATATAATGAATAATAGTTAAGAGAGACTTGTTCAATACCATAGAAAGGTTGAGTACGTCTTGTTTCGACCTAAAGGTTTCCCTACCTTGTAGGGTGTACTTGCGGGTCATAACATACTTGGTATCAGAGTATAATGTTTTGGGAAATAGTTTAGGGTCCAATGTCTCATAAGTCACATCTAGTAGAGTCTTGTTCATTGGTGTGAGTCCTGACACATCTATGGACGAAAGGCTATAAGATGACAGAACATTCACTTTCATCATTATTATAATGTCGTGACTTAGATTTGAAATCCACCATATGTTTCTCTCAACCTCCTCCCTTGTTTTTATAGGACATGAATATGATAAGGACACTCGCTAGAAGGGAGGATAGATAAGTAACTAATGAGAAAACTCCTATTTGAAATATGAAAATCCCTATAGTCGACCAAGAGGAGATGAATGAAAAGGTTCCCCCTTCAGGACCTAAAGTGCCCCAAATGCCTCCAATGCCCCAAGGTCCTCAAGCTCCCTATGTTGAAGGGGATATGACTAATGCGGATATAAGGGCTCATCTTAGAGTATTGACTCAATTCATGACGACTCAAGTTCAAGTCGTCACTAATCATGTGGTTGCCAAACCTCACGTAGAAGTTTGACCTCATCTCAATTCTAGTTCTCCCGCTTCTAGAATATATGATTTCATGAGGATGAATACTCCTACATTCCATGGCTATAAGGTTGATGAAGATTAAAAAGCCTTAAAAGATGAGGTATAAGAAGAAGTGGATTCTATGGGTATGACTCGTATAGATAAAGTGGAATTAGCTGCTTACCAAGTAAAAGATGTGGCCCAAGTTTTGTTTGATCGATGGAAGTATAAGAGACCCTTAATGGAAGGTGTGGTAGATTAAGAAGTGTTCAAAATGACCTTTTTGGTAGGTTCTTTCCTATAGTGTTGAGAGAGAGGATGTTAGTGGAATTCCTGATCCTTCGTCAAGGTGGAATGAGTGTTGGGTAAATCTACTATAGTTGAGCAAGAATGTTGTACGACTATGCTTCATCATGATATGGATATCTCTAAGCTCATGGTGTATGTCCAAAAAATTATGTCCAACAAATTAAGGATTCCAAGCTTTGGGAGATAACTTGAGATGGAAAGAGGCCTAGATCGGAGGAGTCAAGGTAACTTGTGTCTAAAAAGAGGTTTTATAATCAAGACTCTTCCTTGGGGAACCAGGATAGGGTTTCCAACAAATATTCTCAAGGAGGTGGTTATGCTTATGAGACGCCTAGGTGTGCTAGTTTTGGGAACAACACTTCGGTAGGTGTCTTTCCAGCACGGATTGTTGGTTTTGATGTGGTAATATGGGACATAAGATGATATATTGCCCTAACCTCAAGGAAAAAAGTAAAGAGGTCAACCAAAGCTCCTCAAGGTTTTCTGGATCCCAATGCTTTAAAGAAGAATCAGTTTTATGCACTCGGAGCTAAAGAAGCGGCTAATCAGAAGTGAAGGCCTTGGTAAGTCCTACATTCTTTATGATTGTTTTTTTTAGATGATTTTACCTTAAGTAGTTGAGAATGAGTTGAATAGGAGTGCAGTTGATATTTTATCTTATCCTTTTATTCTTACTCAAGCATGAAACAAAAATTCCTAGTAGTTTTATTATGTTTGGAGTCTTTCATATTAGAATAAGTTTTTTTTCACATAATGATGATGAGTACCTTGGATTGTCTAATGTTTTGCATGGTACTTGTGATATCATAGTTTCATGAGTAGATTGGTAGTTAATCTATATTTCTCATGTCAATGTGTAGATAATAATATTTGCTTAATTGCTTAAAAGTTATTATGTCATGTTCTAATGTGTGATTTTAGAATTTTATTACATTTTATCTTTTAAATGATGTGATAAGCATGTCTAAAGTTCGAGAAGGCAGTTCCTCCATCAATTAAATTAAAGTGATGAAGTAAGGATGTGCTTTGAATTGTTGAATTTTTTCCAATTTGGTTGTTTTTCATAAAGTGCTTAATGATATGAAGTTTTTGTTTCTTGTGTCTTTGGTGAATTGACTAGGAATATTATAACCTCTATGATATGCGTGGTATGCTGCTATTTGGATCCTTAAAGTCCTTGCAAGTGTTTAGTGTTATTCGAGGAACAATGTCGTTCCAAGTGGGGGATTACTTTTACACCCTCAAAATGAATCAGGTCAAACTAGAGATTCACTTGTGTTCCATATGTTAATAATGAGTTAAAATGATGTATTTTAGCAATAGAAGTCAGTGAGTTAAGTTTTGAAGTCAAACGTCAAGGAACGACCAAGAGGTTCGGAAACTAGCCGTGTGTGTGTGTTAGTGTGTCCTCGTATGTTGTATATGTTTAGGTCTGCAGTTTGGATTCTTAAATCATTGGGGATGAACCTAGAACATATAGTGACAATTTTATGGTCAAAACATCCGGGGACCACTCTAAGGGTCCCCAAGGAGGACACAAACTCTGGCAAAGCAAGATACCCAAGGTAGCAGGGTTTGTTACTTTGTAAAACAAAGGCGCGTCGCGGATAGAACGCCCACCCCTTTGTCCAGAATTTATTTCCAAAATCTTGTGGGAGCAGCTCATTGACATGTACTTATTTACCGACGAATTTTCTTAAAAGATAAGTGAAGTTTGACTTGTCTAAACTGGTCTAATAAATGTTGGGGTGTTTTGGGTATTTTGGGGGTGTATTATATACTGATTTTATGTCATAATACACCAATTCCCCCAATCAAAAACCCCAAGCTCTCGTTTAGAAATCAAAATTTTCAAAAACGTCAAATGTTCTTCTCTCCCGAAAGGTCTTCCAAACTCCATTGCAACTAGAACTCAAGGTAGATCTAGGGTATGAGTTTGTGGACATTTTCGTCACCATATATGTTGGGTTTTTTCAAATTAATGTATGCTAGTTCATCCTTGACTCTTGTTTCGTTCACGGAGCCCATTTCAAGACTTTTCAAAAAGGGTTTTCAAACTCCAACTTCTTCTATTTTGAACTCTAAGCATGGGTCTTGAATGAAAACGTTTTAATGAATATAATATGATATTTTTAATGTTATTTAATAATTTTAAGGTTAAAAACTCAATGACCCAATGCTCACTACCATTCCTCAACTTTTGGCTTATTAAGTGGGTTTAATGTGCATGATTTGATAACGTTAGAACTATCATTTTCTTTATATTATATTGTGATTATCTACAGACGTATTATGCTTTATTATGATGTTTTTTGTGAAATATTGAAGAAAAAGTAGTAAAGCCTTGGAGAAGGGTAAGTTGTTCTATTTTGGTTATGTTATGTTGAAGTAACTTTGAGTGGTATGGTCCACCTTTGGTGGAGGTGTTTATTTGAAGTATATGAAGATATATGCGTATTTTCAAAATGTCCTTGAAGGCATAATATGTGAAGTAAAGTTATGATTTTCATATGTATATTTATGACATGTGTTAGAAAGTTGAAATGAACAACACCTTGAAGGGTTTATGTCTAAATGAAGTATGTATTTGATATATGAATTATGATAATGTATATTTGTGATAAATGTGTGTGTGAGAATGTCTATGTTATAAATGATGGTCATTATGTGAAAGGTGTGCTCACATGTACTCACACACACGCTTGAATGCAAGAAAGAAGTCAAAGAATAAAAATTGGGGATTCTAGGGTAGACATTCATCGTGAGAGTAAAGATGAAGTTTCTAGACCATCCCTCCTATTCCTAAGTATGAAAAGGGGTATATTGGGGTGAACACTCTTATTGAGTTTAGATGAAATATTTTGTAGCAACCTCACTATTTTTGAAAAGCTTTCCAAAGATAGATTTGAGGTTTTCCCTTCGTGAGTTGAGATTAGGTGTTCAGTAGTTATCTCTTAATATATAGTCAATGAATTTTCAATACTCCGTGATGGAGTTATTCATAGAACTGAGAGGATTTAAAGAAGGGGTGGGTACACTTCGTGAGTAGAGATGTTGTATCAAATGTACCTCTTGAGATGGGTGTTCCTCGTTGTTAGAGAATGAGTTACTTAGTAGCCATCTCCTTATCCCTTTACTATGCGCCCCCATAGGTGTAGCTATTGGATAATCCATGTGAAGTCTAAGGAATATGACCCTACCTTAGGAAACAAGGGATCCCTCATCCGGTAAGGGTAGTATAGGGATTACATGTCAAGCTCTCATGGTGTATTTCGGTTAAATCTATACCCCCTAAATGAATGAAAATGACAGAAGTTTTCTTAAGAGTTTATTACTCAGGGTAGGTGGAAGGATGGGACGCTATCTATCCATTGAACAAGAAGGCATTTGGAGGAGTCTTCGTGATTCCATATATGAAATGTAATATAAAGTTATGTGTCTTTATGCATAATGTTAAGGAAGCATGTTTATATGATGTTTTGTATGATGAATCTATTTATGTGAATAATGTTACGTGCCTAGTCTAAGGTAATTCCTAAAAACTAAGTGGAAGTAGTAGTATGGGATGATACTTTCTCACTACACAAAGTGTGACTTGTGAGTTGTCTCGGAAGATAGTTTTTATGTGATGTTCCTAAGTATATGAATTCTTCTCTGGCGTCTTTACTATTGAAGGTTGACTTTTTTGAACAAATAAAGTATGCTTGTCCTTGGTAGTCTTAAGGATCACTTGGATGTGTAGTGAAGAGATTGTATAAGCGATCTCTTCATGTCTGACCTAAGTGCATCTTAAGATAACTTGGGATATGAAGAGTTTGTTTTAATTAGTTTCGCTGCAAGTATGTTCTTATGTTAAGAAAAATGTTTTTTTTTGCTATATGTGCTAAATGATGGTTTATATGTGGTTTTACTTCAATATTCATAAATGTTTTACTTAATTAGTATGAAAGCTTTAATTATACAAAAAAATATCCCTTTTTACATGATTTTTGCATATGCCATACTTAGTATATTGTTTTATACTAACCCTTTACTTTTCCATTATCTATAGGTATAGGTTGGAAGTGAGTGGAAGGAAATCTTGGGAATAGACTCTCTCAAGACTAAGTATGTCCTCATATATTCGAGGGCAAAGTCTATGTTTTTCTAGTTTCTTTTTTTACGACTTGTTAAGACTTAATATGTATTTCCTTTCAATGTAAGGGTCGTGTCTTTAAGTTGGCTTGTGACAATGAGATTATCCTTAGTATTTATAAAAGATGTTTTCCGAATTATTACTTATCGTGAAAATTTTAAATTTTTGTAGTACTTTTCATGTCTTATGTAATGAATGACATCTAAGAGGCTTGTGCAAGACCTTCGAAAGGTCTAGTATACCTTTTTTCGACCTAAGGGTTTCTGTAACTTCTAGGTTGTACTTGTTGGTAGTAACAACAACATATAATCCACATGAGTTACAACTCAAATATATAATTCACAACTCCATTCAAAACATAAACATGGCATTACATATAGTAACTCATATAACAAGTCACAAGAGATAAGAGCTCAACTTTTCACAACACATAATAAGGAACTACCTTCTCAACAGCAACATAATCTCAAAATAACACCCAAAGAGTTTCCAATATATTCTTCCAAGACGAAATCAAAAAATCCAGAATATAAAAATGGCAAAAACATGTATTTCACATTAGTGCAAATAAATAAAAATATCCCTTTTCATTAAAACTCATTTTGACATAAGCCTTTACCAAAATATTCACATACTTAGAAAATAAGTCAAATTCATATAAATTCATTATTTTTATTATTAATAAGAACGACTAAACTTAATTAGGAAAAAAATGAGGGTAGTAAGATTTCATATCGGCCTCGGCCGCCCATGTTGTACCCTCAACTAAATGGTTTCTCCATAGAACTATTACAGAGGTAACCTCTTTGTTACTCAACTTCTTAACTTGACGATCAAGGATTTCCACCGGAACCTCTTTATAGGAAATGTTCTATGTACACCTAGCACTTCAATAAGGAGAATGGACTCAAGCTCACCAATACACTTCTTAAGCATGGAGATATTAATGGATATATGAAATACCGGATAAACCAAAGCTAGTTTACTAGGTAATTTCAACTCATAATAAAAAACTATTGCAATATATCATAGGGACACACATACGGGGACTAAGCTTCTCCTTCTTTCCGAACCTCAACACACCTTTTATAGGTGAAATTTTCAAGTGCACCTTATCATACACATCAAATTGAAAGTATCTTCTCCTATTGTCGGCATAAGACTTTTGCCAATTATAGGCCATTTTAAATGTATTCCTTATCACATTAACTTTCTTCAAAGCATCATAGACTACTTTGGGACGAAATAGTGCATACTCACAAACCTCAAACCACTTAACCGGAAACCTACATCTCCCACCATAGAGTTCTTCAAATAAAGCCATTGACATATTCAATTAATATCTATTATAATAAGATAACTCAATTAAACACAAGTTATTGTCCAAATTCCCTTTGAAATCTATTACACAAGATCTTAACATATCTTCTAGGGATTAAGTGGTACGCTCCACCTGACAATCGTTTTGAGGATCAAAAGCGGTGCTAAGCATCAATTGTGTACCCAACCCTTTCCGAAAAGACCTCCAAAAATGAGATGTGAATTGTGCACCTCTAACCGATATGATGGACAAAGTGATCCCATGAAGACTCACAATCTCATGTATGTAGATTCTTGCATAATCTCCACCGAATAAGTATATTTAGCAAGGATTAAGTAAGGGGATTTCGTTAACGTATCCAAAACAAGCTATACAGAGCCATTTTTCCTACGTGTCTAAGGCAAACCCACTATAAAGTTTATATTAATGTTTTTTAACCTCCAGGTGGGAACTTGCATTTCTTGAAGTAATGCACCCAACTTTTGATGCTCGGCCTTTACTTGTTGGCAATTTTGACAACTATCCATAAATTGCGCTATTCCCCTTTCAATCTTGCCCACTAATAGACCGTTTGAATGCCTCGATACATTTGATAGCATTTGAAAGCATAGAATATCAATAACCAATAACCATAAGCCTCTTAATAAATTAGCTACGTTAAATAAATAACATTCGGTACACAAAACCTTTATTGGTACATAAGAACACTATTCCCCACTTGGGAGAATGACTCACTAATTTTACCAACAACCCAATCCTTCAACTCCATCCATAATGGATGAATGTGTTGCTTATACTTAACATCAACCATTAAAGATGATTCAGAATTATGATGGACCATAAAACCACCATTAGGAGAATTTTTCAACCGAATACCCAATTGAGACAAACTATGAACATCTTTCACTAGATCTTGCTTGGATTCTTCAACATAAGACACAATACCCATATTCATTTGACAACCACATTGGCCTTGTCGGGTGGAAGAAAACACTCATAGCATAATCCTTCAATTATTACGACCATCTTTTTTGTTGGAGATTCAACTCCTTTTGAGTGAACACATATTGAAGACTCTTATTGTCGGTATATACATCCACATGTACCCTATAGATATAATGCCTCCATATTTTCAAGGAAAACACAATGGTCTCTAACTCGAGATCATGAGTTAGGTAGTTCTTCTCATTAACCTTAAGTATCCTAGAGGCATAAGTTATAATCTTACCATGTTGCGTAAGGAAAAAACCCAAACCTACTCTATAAGTGTTACAATACACCACAAAAACCTTGGTACCCTCCGGTAAGGTCAACACCGGAGCAGAGGTAAGCCTATCTTTAAACTCATTGAAGATTCTTTCACAAGCCTCCGCCCTCTCAAACTTCACCTTATTTTGGGTTACTGTTATCAAAGGATATACAACAGACGCAAACCCGTGGGCAAACCTTCTATAGTACCTGGATAGACCTAAGAAACTTCTAATATTGGTTGCAGCCAAAGGTCTATGCCAATTCTTAACGGCTTACGTCTTTCTCGGGTCGATGTCTACACCTTCACTAAAGATGATATGACCAAGAACCACAATCGATTTCAACAAAAATTCACACTTTTTTATTAGAAAAAAGTTATTTTTTCTCGAGGACTTGCAATACCACCCTAAATGGTCAATATGGCCATTCTCTGCCTTGAAATATACCAAGATGTCATCAAAAAACACAATCACAAAGAGATCAAGGTAATTTCACAAAACTCTATTCATTTGGTCGACAAAGGCTGCTGTCACATGACAAGAATTCAAAATTACCATAACTCGTTCGGAAAGTCGTTTAGGTAATACCTTTACGTCTCACTCTTAGTTGGTGGTATCACGTCTCACTCCTTAATATTGATCAAATAAGTCACCGATCATAGGGAGAGGATACTTCTTCTTTAAAGTGACCTTATTGTGTTTGTGGTAATCAATGCAAAAGTAAGGGACCCATCCTACTTTTTCATAAACAACACCGGAGCACCCCATGGTGAAATAATAGGTCGAAGGATGACTTTGTCTAGTAATTATTGGAGTTGAGCCTTAAACTCCTTCAATTTGACTGGAGCCATCCGATAAGGAGGAATTTAAATGGGGTTCTTATGCATAAATAAATCAATACCAAAACCAATTCCCCATTCGGGAGGAATTATGGACAAGTCATTAGAAAGACATCCTGAAAGTCCATCACTACGGTGACCGATTCTAGAGGAAGAGTTTCGTTGTCTAAATCCTTGACCCTTACAATATGGCATAGACATCAATTAGATATCATTTTACAAGATTTTAACCAATAAATCATACGACCTCTAGGAATAAAATTCCCCACTTCAAATCTAAAACAGGTTCATTTGGATTATTGAACTTAACAACCCTTCTTCTGCAATCTATAGAGGCAAAACAAGCATGCAATTAATCCATTCCCAATATGACATCAAAATAAACAAGCATGCAACCAAGTCAACATAAGTAACTTTATTGGAAAATGTTATAGTAAAATCTAGTGACTCTTTTAGCAATAACCTAATCACCCACGGGGGTAGTAAACGAAAACTGTTCAATCAAGACATCGGGCAATATATAAAACTTTCTAGCTACAAAAGGATTGACAAATGACAAGTTAGCACAGTGATCAAGTAAATCATAAACATTAATAAAGAAGACTTGTAACATACCGCTCACCACATTAGGAGAACTTTCTGATTCACCTTTAGAAAAGAGAGCATAAAAAATGATTCTTTCTTGGAACATAGGATTTAGAACCACTTGCTTGAGCTTGATAACTTCCCTTCTTTTTGACACTTCACATCACGGAAATCACTAACATTATGGCCACTCTTTCCACACCCAAAGAAATCATGTTTCCCAACTAGACATTCACCCACATGCTTCTTACCACACTTTCCACAACTAGGATTCTTGCTTGGTCAATTAGAACCTCTTACCTTTTGGATATTAAGAACATATAAGGAACCTAATTGAAAAACCTCTTCATGAACCTAGTCTTGTATTGGATATCCAACCTACCCATGGAAGACCCATCTTTATAAGGCTTGGCCTTCCTAACATCATTATCTTCTTCTTAATCCTAGTCTCTTCCAGTTTTTGAGAATGAACCATCAAATGAGAAATATACATGTTGTCATGGAGAAACACCGAATGATACTCTTAAACCAAATCATCGGACACTTCTGCAACAAACAGACTCTTCTCATCCATTGGGTTAGACACCAAGAAAGGGAAATACATGGACAATTTTGGGAACTTCAAGGAGTTCTCTATCACACTCATACTTCCTTAGTGAAGAATGATGCATTGTTAACATATAACCTCCATCTTATTCCTTGAGGATAACCTATCAAGGAAATCCCTCTAAAAGATTTCCCATGTAACGGGAGTACCTCTCAAAGGCCTGTTGTCTATCAATTGGGTAAACCAAGTTTGAGCCACATCCATGAGTTTATAAGCGGCTGGATTGATTTCTCAATTAAAGTCAACCCCTAGAAAAAAAGATCTTGTAGAGATCATCATGAAAGTCTTGGGGGTCTTTATCCACCTTCGACCCAATGAACATAGGGTTAGTACCCTATGGCCTATACTAAGATATTATGATTAAGAATGTCTAAAAGACATTTCAAAAAGGGCCTTTAGCTTAGCACCGAGCGAACTAGATATGAGAGGTTTCCATTTCCAACATGGGATGGTAGGTTCATCGTAGTTCTAATGAGATGGAGATATTACAATGTAATTATGAATAAAGAGGGTCTCTAGTATGTATCATATTTCATAAACTATGCTTCCCCCATAGGATTAATAGCTAATGAATCCACCTAGAATGTTATGTTCATGTTTCGGTTCTACTTTGGCAACTCGACCACCTTCATTCGGTGTAGGGTATCATGACACCAGATTCCATGTTTAGCTCACATGGTCTATGTATGTTAAGTCTATTGTTCCCGAATGTAAAATGAATGATTGAAGTAATGAAGTTGAACACTAACTAAGGTGACTTAATGGGTTCTTTATTGTATGGGTAGGGGTATGGAACTCTAGCTATACATTGCACAAGCTGTCCTTGAGGGATGTCCTAGGAGATTGTTCTTAATTTATTATGCAATTATCATATCATGAAATGTAAGTCTGATGGTTCTATTTTGTGTTGCTCTTAATTGGTGTTTGTTAATTTTATGAACATGATATTGGTCTAAGTTGCAAATATGATGATGAATATACAAGAGGATAATTCTATATGAATAAAGGCATTACTTGTGATCTCTTTCCTTGATTACTTGATTATATTTGGTTACGGGGCTATACATGAGGATTGAACATGTAGGCTTGGAATGGGATTGTAAGTAGGGCTCTTGTATGTTTATGATATGAACTAATGAACATGAAATATTTATATGACTTTATGATGATGTTGTCATTGGTTATGAACATGTATTATGTTATATGATCCTTGTATTTTGATATGCTCTTGCGTATGCGTAGACTTTTTCAAAATGACTTAGCATGTTTCTAAATAAATGGTCCCTTTTATGATTGTCTTCAAATTTTCTATATTAATGTACCATACTTGGTACAATTTTTTGTACTAACCCATATTCTTTCCCTTTTCTCAAACAATGTAGGTTTCGGTTGTTGAGGTACCAAGGTCGTTTTGCAAGAAGACTTGGACTTTCCTCCCAGATTTAATAAGTCCTCTATGTTACGATCCTCAAAATGAAATAGGTCAAACTAGAGTTTCGCATGTGTTATATAAGATAAAATAATTTAAAGAAATTTATAATTTTGTGAAGTTTGAAAATCAAACATCACGGACGAGCGAGATGTTCGAAAACTAGCCTTGTTTGTGCGACTAGTGTGTCCTTATATGTTGTAAGTGTTTTTATGTGTTGTGTGAAGTCTAAAACTTGTAAAAAGACTTTAAATAGGCAAAATGAAGTATATAGCATCGAAACATCAAGGTCTGACGCCCCAAGAATTGCCCTAGGGGTACACAAAGGGACCCCACCTTTGGCCAAGTAAGCTGCCAAAAGGCAGCAAGCAATTGCACTAGAAGGGAACCAGTACGCGTCACCGACATGGTGCACCCAGGGCCAAAATCTTTTTCTGAGACGCGGAAACATCATGGAATTACCTGTGTCGAAAGTTAGTTTCAAAAATCTTGCGGGAGCAGCTCCAAATCGCGGACTTGTATCTGAACGATAATTGTAAATATTTAAGTGAACTTTTACTTTTCTAAATTTGTCCAAATGATGCATAACACCTCCAAAAAATGAATTAGGTAAAACTAGGGACCAATGTGTGTGACACAATGTTTTGAAGTCCTAAGATAGTTTAAAATGATGTTTGTGGCAGTGTCTCAAGATTTTGGAGATGTTTGAAGTCAAACGTCAAGGGACGACCAAGGCGTTCGACGACTAGTCACCTTTGTGCCTTATGTATTTTCATGTGTTTATGAGTGAGTAATGATTTTATGAGGTCCTTATGTGATTTTTAATGGTGATTAGAGTAATCATGTTGAGTTTGGTGTGATTTGGATGTCAAACGTACAACAATGTCCGTGACGTTCAAAAGATAGCCATTTGACATCCTTATGAGTTTTGATGTGTTTTATCATGTTGCATGGCTTGTTTGATGTTGTACTTAGCTGGATATATTCCTAATACACAAATATGCGTGTTTAGAGGTTAACGTCAGGGTAAAACTCCACCTAAGACCCACAAGGGCCCCTAGAAGGAGGACCACAACTTGGAGCTCAACACTACAAGGCAGTGGAAATCCACTGCCCCAAAGGATTACCGGTCGACCAGACGATGGCCAGTCAATGGGTGGCATTGATGGTGGTAAAAAATCTGTCAGATTTTTGTTAGGACTTGTGGGTTTTTAGGAAATTCACCCCAAGTCATGTAAAATAGGAGGACGGTTATTTTTGGTTTTTATGGGTATTTTAATAGTATATAAGTCATAAAACACTCCTTACACCGTAGAACTAAATCAAAAGCCATTTCCTCTCAAAGTTTCTTGACAAACCTCCATGAGAAGTCAAGGTGAAGATAGAGCTTGAAGATTGATCTTCAATGTATTTTCTTCTTCAATCATCGTTGTATTATTCTAATAATTTATGGGAGTTATTCATATAAGGCTTGCTATCAACTTAGAGTCAATTTCAAAGATGATTTGCAAAGATTTCAAAAAGATGGAAAAGTACAATTTCTACTCTAAGTCTTTTGTTCTTGCATGAAACGTTTTCAAAACTTAAGTTATGATATTATTGATGTACAATTTATGTTTTCCTATGAAATTCTCCGTGAACCCTTGATCTTCTCAAATCTCTCAATTTGACTAAAATATGGGTTATGTGATCATGCTTTGAAATCAATGAATTCATGTGTAGATTGTTATGGGCTTTTGATTGATGTAAAGATTATGATTGTATGATTTATAGGATGTTTCATTTTAATTAATTGAGTATTGTATATTCTTAGATCCATTAAATATTAAGCTTATTGAATTGATATTGACTTAAAGCTTATGAATTGTAGTGTACTTTTCTATGGGCTATTGAATGATGCAAGAATGGTATTCAATAGATGTCTATTTTTTCTTAGATTGATAAATCTATATTGAATTGACCTAGATTCATTGAGTATTATATTGTATGTATTGAATTGATGTTCATGTCCATGGGTAAGGTCCTATTGGTATTGAATTGGATGATTTAGCTTTGGATTGAAGTGGTGAGATTGAATAGGTGTTGTGCTGTCCTAATTATCGTAATATTATGTATAGATTTTGTATTAAATAATGATCGGTATGGTCCACTTATTGTGGAGGTGCTATGTGCTTTACTTGCAAATTATATGTCCTTGTTGGTGTTACATTATGTATTATGATGATCATCGACTTATCGGTACTACTTGAAAGGTAAGATTACGCTGTTTGTGTAGTAAATTTAGTCGCTTATGGCAGATCTACTACATTGATTAAGTAAAGATGTGTTATATTAATGTTAGGTGATCATGTTAGACATGACTATGTAGTGTGTGTTGTAGTCTTAGAGGTGAGGCATGATCTATCCTAATGACTATAGGAGTCTAAGACATTTATATTATGAAGTTATATTATTGTATAGGATGACATAATGATGAATGATATGATAAATGGAATAATGTAAAGAATGTTATGTCATGTTTTGGTAGACTTGTGTCCCTTACTTGATACATATATGAATGATATGTGAATATACTAGGTAAGTTTAGTGAACCTTGTCATGTATGAATGAATTATATGTGAAACCTTAATGAGGTCATGTACGTGGAACCTTAAACATAGTGGTAAGGTTATGAACTTTTATGTCAAGAGTCGTAATGGTATCCGTCATGTAAAGGATAATGGACTTAGGGTTGATTGGATGGAATGACATCATATCATCCATCGGAAGTCATGATGATCTACCTTCGTCACCATTGAAAGGTAGCCCTAGTGGGCCTCTTTGGTATGGTGAATGTGATTGATTTATGAACTATATATGGAACCTCATCGGGTGATACTTTAATGTCAATTACTCTATCAAAACAAAGGTTAGCACTGAGTGAGTATGTTATGAGAAGTATTTGTACTTGATAAGGAGACTACAATACAATTTAGCTTTACTTTAGAATGAGAATGGAGTGCATAAAAGTTCTTCATAATCAAACTAAGCTGCCTACATGGGATGTCTAATAATCTACAATGGAAAGTAGAACACCCTCATTAGAGTACGTTAGAACACGGATTCATGTTAGATATCATGGTTTATGGAGGTATTGTCCTATTCTAATCATATGGTATAACTCTAGAATACACAAGTACTTGAAGTTAGGTGTGGTATTGCACGTATCAGTAAAGGGCATAATAGTCTTTGAGGTTTTAGTTAGAGTTCCAGGTATTCTCCAACATAATTACTTGAATGCTCTTAGTGATGACTGAGTCCTAAATGAACTAAGGAATTTAATGACTTATCTAAGTGAAAGAATGTTAAATGAAGGAAGTACTTATATAGAGTAGTAAAGGGTAGTCTACTGTTAAGATGTGAAGGGGGAAAAGGAATGGTTCACTTGATCTTAGCTAGAGAAGTTTTAAGAATGACTTAGTAGGGAAACTCGGTTTTGATTTTTTGGATGATTAAGACTAGGTAGTCTTAAGGTTATTTAGGTAAATGTTGAACGAGGTCAATCAGGACATTAGCTCTTGATTAATACGTAAGTTTCTGATTAGACTTTGGAAGGAGAATGTCATTTATCATGTGTTGATGAAATTAAGTGCTAATATGACTATTCAGTTAGTCTATTATAAATCTCTTAAGTAGGGTGTAGGGTCTTGGTTTTAAGGTTTGTTCTCTTCCAGCTCACTAAAGTGAGACTTCGATACCTTTGTAGGGAGAAATCTTCTTTATGTTGATTGGTATGTAGTCTCATATAGGTGGTGTTAAGAATATGTTCAGAGTTCTAGATAGGTGTATGGGCGGCGTCCTTTTGTCGTACTTAAGTGAGTATTATTATGCTTTTAAATTAGGGACATTACATGACTACCAAAGTGTCCAACATGAAAGTTAACGGACTCCACCGTAGAGTAGAGACATAGCTCACTTTAATGTTTTTTTAAAAAATGTGGGGGGGGAATAATTGCTTAAGAATTTTCCTTAAGTATTCCTTTAGATGTTAATGTTTTTTCTGCTTCTAGTTGATGTCTTAATAAAAATTACATGGGAAAGCAATGTTACTTACTACTTGTTCCGCTTTTCATGAGTTTTTTGCTGTCTTCATATTATGCTTCGAACTGTGTTTACACTGTTTTCCCTTTGACTAAAGGTGTAGGGGGTATAGGGAGGGATAGGGGGCGGGCGGTCTTCTGTTGTTGGAGGGAAAGCAGACGGGGACTGGGAGGTTGGGAACCCAGGAAGGTGGGGGAGGGACGGGCTACGGGGGAATTGAGGGGTAGGGAGAGGGTAGGTGGGGGTATGGATGGGGTATGGGGGAGTGGGGGGGGGTGGTAGGGAATTGAGTATGTGGAATACCATGGATGTATGATAGGTCTCTATGGGTTTTTTAAGATGAAGTATTAGTATTGGTGAGCTTATTCGAATCAAGGACAATATCCACATGTTCCTTTATTTCTTGTCTTTATTTTATGTTTCTTGATGGTCTTAGTCCCAAGTTCGATACCCAACGTTTAGATAGGTCAATTGAGAGGTGTGTAAAGGTTTAAGTTTTTAAGTGAAAGGTCGTCGCTCGATATTGATTATGGAAAGTGTTTTTGTGTAGAAGATTTTAACTTCTTATTATTGAGAATTGTGTTTATGCAATAATTGATCCGAGGGAGTGATGAGACGATGTGAAGTCTATTTGTCGTGTGGCGACTAAGGATGCTCTACTCTAGGGGTACTTGCGGGTATTTTAACAAGATGTAGGGGTGTTTTCAACTTAATTTGGGGGTATGTTATATACTGATTTCTGGCAATATAAACACCAAGCCTTTATAATGAATAAAAAATTCAAAAATAAAAAATCCCGAAACCCTAAAAAGGGGTTTTCTTTCAAAACAAGTTGAAGCCTCCATTGAAGGTCAATATCTTGAAGCTTCGGTTGTGGATGCAAAATGATTTCTTCTTCAAGTCTTGTGGGTTTCTTTGTATTAGGGTAAAGTATTTCATCCTTGAAACTTCTTTCATTCAAGGAGCCATACCAAAGAGATTTAAAAAGGGCTTTCAAACTACAAACTCTTGTACTTTTTGCTTTAAGCAAGGGTATTTCATAAAAATGTTTGAATGAATGTATTACGATATTATTCAATGTTAGTTGATTATTATGCTTGAAAACTCAATGAACCCATGCTCATCAAATTTCTCAACTTTTGTCCTATGAAGTGGGTTTAATGTACATGATTTGATAATGTTAGAAGTATGGTTTTCTTTGTGTTATTATTAGATTTAGATGCTGCCCTAAATGGTATTTTATAATTTATTGTTGGAGAAATTGATTAAAAGGTTTGTAAAGGCTGGAACAAAGGGTATTAGTTTCTAAATCTTGCTTAGTTATATTGGAATTGAATGATCTTAGTGGTAGTTCACACATGGTTGGCGGTATTTACATAAGAAGTATATGAATTGTTTATATATGTGTTTTGTGCGGTTTGGCCTGAAGGTATATGTATATGTGAAGTTGAAATTGTATATAGTAATGAGTTTATGTCTAAGTGAAGTATATGTATATGTGAAGATGGGATAGTTGTGTATCTATGATAAATGCAAGGTAACATGATTAGAAATTAATGTCATGCATTATCGGGGTTATGTGAAAGGTGTTCTCACATGTACTCACACACACACCTTGATTGAATGAAATAATGAAGTTAATGGCTCTGTATGTATGATAGTCTATTGAAAGGTTTTCTCAATAATACTCTAATGAATGAAATGCGGTAATTGTAGGGTAGACACTCTTTGTAAGTGGAGATGATGTGTCTAGACCATACCTACTATTCATATATTATGAAAAGAGTAATTTTGGGGTGAACACTATTCGTGATGAATGCTATGAGGTAAGTCTTCTTAAGGGTTTACTGCTTATGGTATATATCAGATGGGACACTATCTATCTACTGGACCAGTAGGCATTTGGATGGTATGAAATGTATTAATGGGTCATTATATGATGAAATGAAGCAGGATGACTATATGTTTGAGGTTAATGAACTTATGTGAATTTATATCTAGTGTTTCTGAAGTATATTTATTCTATGTCTATGTTAATGAATCATGATATTTGTATGTCTAAAATTGATTAAAGTTATGTAAATGAAGTTATGGATGTGATGTGCCTAGTCTAGGGTGATTTCTTAGTAGCACTAACTTGAAGAAGTAGTACGGGATACTAATTTCACATTGCACTAACTGTAACTTGGGCATTGTCTTGGAGGATAGTTTTACGTTAACTTCCTGAGTGTAAGTATATTCCTCTAGTGTCTTTGATGTTGAGTGTGTTCTTGTTACCCTTATGAACTAAGCTTATCCTCGGTAGTCTTGAGGATCACTTAGATGTGTATTGAAGGGGTTGTATGGTCGGTTTCTTCATGTCTTACCTTCGTGAGTCTTAGGATAACTCTTTTATGGAAAAACATCAAGGGAAAGAGTTCACTGTAGCTTGAAATTGATATGAGATCACTGTAACTTTTAATGGAAATAGTTCACTGTAAGGTTTTATGGGTTCATTGTAAAGTGTATCCTTGTGTTAAAATGATGGAAGTTTTAGCTTATGTCTTAAATGATGATTTATATGTTGTTTTATTACTATATTAATGAAGGTTTTACTTAATAGCATGATAGTCTAATTTCAACAAAATAATGTTATCTTTTACGTGTGTTTTTCAATAATGCCAGACTTAGAATAATATTTCTGCTAACCCCATACTTTTCTATACTTTATAAGTATAATCTTAAGGCAAGCGAAGGTTCCTAGAAGGAAAAGTTTTTGAAGTTTCCTCTCTCAAGAATCGGTATGTCCACATATATTCAAGGACATAGTCTATGTTTCTTTAGTTTCTTCTTTTTCGACTTTTAAAGGCTTATTATGTATTTTTTCCAATGTAAAGGGACATATCCCTAAGATATTTAAGATGTGTTTTTAAGCTGGTTTGTGACGACAAGAGTCATCCCATTGTATTTTATAAAAGAAGTTTCTTACTTATATTTTTGTGAAAAGTTTTAATTCACATTACTTTCCATATCTTATGCAAATAATGATAGCTAAGAGTCTTGTGCAAGACCTCTTTGAGGTGAATTAAGAAGTGTGAGAAAAGAAGAGTTCTCTCTTCTACTAGGGTGTACTTGCGCGTCGTAACACTCTAGTTCGACGATGGTGCCACGTATTCTACCTTAGTATCACTTTTATTGTCTAAAGACATTTATTTCATTCCTACTGTTTTAGATATTGGTTGTAAGATGTATGTGGCAAATATGAATTTGTATAAGGGCTATGCCTGAATTTTCGACTTCGTTTTAGATGATTTAGTGCGAGACAATGTCATTAGACTATTTCCTATGTATTGTTTATGTTGCCTAAATAAGAATGATATGTAAATTTCACTAAGATAGGAGTTTATGTAAACTAGATATATGATATGTGAGAGGCCTATGAATACCTCATAATTTAAAAAATTTAAAGTTTCCGCATTATGTACCTATGAAATATAGTGACGAATTCATATGGATAGTCTAAGTCTTCTTCGAGGACGAAGACTCCGGTTACATCTAAGGGGTACTTCCCAGTCGTGACACAAAGGTTTCTTAAAAGAAATTGAGAACTTGGTGAATTACAGAAGATTCTTTAAAAATTCCCATGTGTAAATCATACCTTAAAGATGACGCAACCTCTACCTGTATAATCTACACTCAAATCTTTATTTTTCTAATATTTTTCTCATGTATGATCTCAAGTATACAATGATTCCATGAAAGATAATATAATACCAATGTACAAGTTCAAGTGAAGTGTGTGTGTTTCTATTACCATGACATCAGTTTAAATAGGTGAGGAATCTTACTCTTCTTAATGAACAACCAAAGAGATTTTCATTCTATCAAGCATTTTTAGAGATACATTGATTTAGTCCTATTTGGGAAGGATCGTGGAGTAACACCCTAAAATGAAATAAGTTAAACTAGAGATTCGTGATTTTTTCTTTAGCAATTTTTAGGTTAAAATGAGTTATATTATTGTTCTTAGGCAGTGTGTTAATTTTTGTTAAGATTGGAGGTCAAACGTCTAAAAACGTTCATGAGGTTCAGTGGATATGCCTTAGATAGTGCTTGTGTGTTCTCTTGTGTTTGAGTGCGTTCTACGTGTTCGTTTTGCTAGAAATTGGTGTAGGAATTTTCTAAGACCTAGATGACTGTATTTAAGGGTATAACGTCCGGGAATGACCCTACCTAGGACCCACGAATGTCCCTAGAAGAGTACCCTATCTCTTGGAAATAAGTTGCCAAGCAGTGACCTGACGACGACCCAAGGGATAGTCCATATGTCAAAAAAGGGTCCGTCCACCAGGGGCGTTGATTTTACCTTCAATTCAGGATAGACTGCTCTTGAATGAGGCTATGTCCCAACGAAATACCCCCCACCAACGGGCCATTGATGGACAAAGGGTTTGTTGGGTGAAGTCGCCTATGAAGACTTCAAAAAACTGTAATGACTTGGGGTGTTTGGTAAATTCACCCCATGTCTTTTATGAACCTAAGATGATATTTTTAGTTTGTTTTAAGGTATATTAAATTATTTTTAATTCCTAGACCTAGACAAGACCCCTAACTTAAAAATATTAAAACTATCTGTCTGAAGAAGAAATCTCTCAAGCCACCATTGGAGCTAAGACTCAAGGAGAACAAGGAGGGATGGTTTGGACGTGTTTATTCAAAAAAAATAAGTCAATTTTCTTTTTGAGGTATGGTAGCCATCCTATAAATCTCTTCTTTTCAAGGAGCCACTTATAATGGATTTTAAAATGGTTTTTCAACCCTAGTATCTTCTATCTTCAAGTGTAATATGGTTCTTTCATGAAACCGTTTTAAATGGATAAAATATGATCTTTATAATGTTAATTAGTGATTTTAATGCTAAATCTTCAGTGAAAACATGTTAATGCTTTTTATCAAATTTTGACTTACAAAATGGTTTAAATGAGCATGACTTTGTAGTCTTTGAACATTGGTTTGTTTGTGTTGATATTGTTGTTTAGGTACTACCTTAAGGGAAATTTTATGATGAATTTTTGAGTAAATTGTAAATAAGTCTGAAGGCTTTGGAAGAGTGGTAAGTTGGTCTCATTATGAACTCTCATTATGAAATTCTCTTGAGTGGTATGGTCCACCTTCTTGTTGGCGGTGTTTAACTTTAATTGAATGAATGTGAAGTTACTTGTGTGTTGTGAAAGAGTCCATGAAGGCATATTATGTGAAGTAGGATGATTGTGATATTTTTCTTGTCAATGTGGCTTATGAAGCTTATCATAACAAAATGCTAGATATTATATCTAAATGATTTATATGAATATCAGAAGCATGTTCAAATGTGTAATGTGATGAATGAAGGTATAAGCATGTATAAAATTGGATATAAATAAAATGATGCTAATGTTCAAGGTGTGTTCACATGTACACAAACAATCACCCTTGAATAAATGAATGAAGCTAAGTAAAGTCAAAAGGGAAGTTTTGGGGTAAACACTCTTCGTGAGTTGAGATGAAGTGTTTAGTAGCAACCTCACTACATCTTCAGAGCTTTCTAAGATACGTCGGGGGATGAATTCTCTTTTGAGTTGAGATGTGGTGTTCACTAGATATCCTTAAACTGTTGTATATAATGTTTACAATCCGTATGAAGATATGCCTAGCACCAAGAGGATATGAAGAAGGGGTGCTTACACTTCATGAGTTGAGATGTTGTATTCCAATGTATATCTTTAGATGATACTCCTCGTTTGTAGAGAATGAGTTACTTATTACCAATATTTTTATCCCTTAACTATGCTCCCGTGTAGTTGTATCTATTGGGAAATCCATGTGAAAGATAAGAGGAAAGTACAAGAAACCCATGTGCAAGCACATGGGGAGAAACGGCCAAGAGGGGACCACCCTAACTGAATTTTGTTAGGTTAGTTAGGGGGCAGGAGTGCACATGGGTTCACCCATGTGGGTCCTAGATCTATAAATAATTATAGACTCTAACCTACTGCCCTAACTAACTAACTAACCTAGTACAAACGGAAATAAACTAATTAGTGCACCCGACAACCTAAGACTTAAATTGGGTGACACCAACCTAGAAACTAGTTAGGGAGACAACCTAGTACTAACCTAGGATTGTCCAAAGGGTTGGTTATGGTCCTAAAAACTTAGAAACACTTTAGTAATTACCCTTGGTTACTTAATTAATTAATTTAGCTGAATTAATTAATTTAAAAGGTCAAAAGAGATATCACAAAGCAATTTCCATATTTCGGTAAAGACAAGAAAAAGACAACCTAGTACCTAACCTAGGATGGTCCAAAGGGTTAGCTATGGTTATAAAGACTTAATGATACTTTAGTAATTATACTAGGTAACTTATAGTAATTACACTAGGTAACTTATTTAATTAAAGTATACATTTAATCAATTAAATTAAAGGGGTCAAACTGAAATTCATACTATAGCCTAGTACAACTCAATAAATATCCTAGGTTTTAACCTAGAATGGTCCAAAATGTTTAGTTATGGTTCCAATTGCCTAGGGGTACTTTATTAATTATACTAGGTCTCTTAAATAGTTAAATTATCCATTAATTTAATTAATTTAAAGGGTCAAAACGAAATTCTTAGGAAAACATTCAGATTTGATTAAGTGTTGTGTTTCCCAGTTCTAGTCAATCTGTGATGGGATTTTAGTATTTAATTAATTTATGTATTTAATTAACTTATTAAGCCTTATTTGAATGAGACAATATCAGTTCCAAACATAATACTCATGATCATCACTTAGAGAATAGAACGTTAAAACAAACAAATGAAAGAGGCAGAAAGTTCATAGACGTTCTAGGCGATTTAAAGGTTTCTTCGTGTATTCCTTCATGGAGGTCTTCGTAGATTATGTTCTACATAAGTTTTGGGTTTATATCCTGGATTTCCTTCTCAAAGAGTACTTTTCGTCGTCGTGATCCATGATATCTAGAATCTAGGGTTGTTATCCCAAAGTTCTCATCCAACATTCCTTTTCCCTAATATCCTTGTTATGATTTCTATGTTTTATAGAATAGTGTTGATCACGTTTTTGGTATGTGGTGCTGGATGATCTTAATGTGTAGGGTTCTTGATTGTTAAATGTCGAATGAACTATGAACTGAACTCGTATGACGCGAATGGTTTCTTACGTGAATTAAAGAACGATGTATTGCTAAGTTTTGTTCAAGAATGTTTAAGTGTTGATGTGTGACCTCTTGATGCATTCATACTGTTAATATGATTTAAGAAAGATTTTATATTCATCATATTTTAATATGATTCTGTCCAAGATGTTTAAAAACGTTATGTTTAAAATCATGAACTAAGATTGGCTTAAAACATCTCCATATAATCACATTTGAATGAATGCCTATCTTATGCCAATAAAATGGCAAACAATACATTGTCTAAGAATGATGAATGGAATTGTCTATAATGTTTTATTGAGATAACTAAATGATCGACTAATGTATAAATTATAAAAAGTTAATTATGATGAAAATGGAAATTGGCTTATGCAAACAAAGATGGTTATGTAATCCTTTCCAAAATTGTTTAGGACACTAATAATATGCAAATCTTGTGTATCCAACAAAATGAAATGAAAACTCAAACACTTCTAAACTAATTCAATGAACCCATATCCAAGGGCGTGTAATTCATTGGGACAACTCTCAATACGCTCTAAAAGACTTAACTATGAAGGACAGTAGAAACATAATAGCAAATCCAAATAAGATTGGATTCTAATGACTTCTTATATGATCCCAATAAAGGACAGTAGAAACATACTAGAAAATCAAAGCTTCATAACTTCCCTAACATGAAAATGATGAAATAAGTTGCACAGCCAATAGACACTAGCTTATGAAGTGTTAATGAATATATAATGTAATCAATGAATTATTGTAAGGATAGTGAAATCATTCCTTAGTCCTTTGATTACTTACTTGATTCTTTGTGGGTATGGGACGAAAATAAATATTTTCACTTGTAAGTAAAACGTAAGACTAAGGTAATTATTGAACTACACAACAAGAAGAAGAAAAAGACTGAAAAAATAAACTAAGGACAAAAGGTAGAACTCTCTGTTCAAAGGGATCAAATTTTCAAATCTTTGCTCATGTTATCCTAATATTATGTTGATGATTATAAGGTCTTATGTTAATATAGAAAATGAGTTGTGTGCTTTCAATGTATTAAAATACGCCATATTCATATTACAATTCACAAATAACGAATAAGGAAAGCTACTGATGTCACTTTCATGAAATGGCATGTTGTTTAGGAAGAGCTTTCTTTGATCATGCATAGCAATATGTGTATGTATGCATACACCCATACTTAGTACAAGTGTGTACTAACCATATACAATTATTATCATTTTAGGTGCAGGTTAGAGAGAAGGTTCAACACTTGTTGAAGGTTTTTGGATTGTCAATCTCAAGACTTTGGTAGATCCTCTTGTGGTTCGACGATTCTACACTTATTTATCTATCCTAGTTCTTTAGACATAGCTATTGGATGTTGTCCCTAGCATTTCTTTTCAAATGTTTATTTCGAAGATTTGTATTAAAGTCGTTTTGGTAAGCTATTACATTATATATATTGATCTGTTGATTTAAATTTATTCCGCAGTTTTAGATGGTTGTCTTTAATTTGATCTTAGTATATTAGTAATCTATGCGAAAAGTATACGAAGTCTATGTACACTTCCTTATGTTTAAAAGTTTTAAATTTTGCTAAAATTAACCTTATGAATGTGATGAATGAAAGAAGAGGCTTGTCTGCGACCTCTGAGAAGTCAACGAAGCCGGTTGCAATTCGGATTCAAGAATTCGGGTCGTGAGAGGTAGTGTAATGGGACACTATCTATCCATTGCATTAGGTATGAATTCTTAAAGGCAAGTCTTTGTGAGTTTTATATGAATTGAAAGAACTAAGTCTTCTAAAAGAATGTACTACTTGTTGTAGGTGGTGGTATGGGGCAATATCTATCCATTGCACTAAGTAGACCTTTCAAAAGGGGAGTCTTGGTGTGTCCTTTATGAATTGAGTGAGATAAGTCTTCTAAAAGAGTGTACTACTTAGGATAGATGGTGGAATGGGACGTCATCTAGTCATTGCACTACGTAGGCATTCCAAAAGGGAAGTCTTCTAATATCTTGTAATTGAGTGGGGACTTGTTCTCCCTTGGCGTGTAAGCCTAGATGGTGTAATCTTGTGGATCACCTAGATGTTTATTGAAGGATTTTATGTGTGTTTCCTTCATGTCTTACCTAGGTGAGTATTAGGATAACCTTAATTAGGGAAACTCGTACGGAAATGAGTTCACTAAATCTTGTTTTGATTTTGGGAGTTCACTGTTTTGTGATAAAAAGGATTCACTATAATGTTGAAAATGGTTCACTATAATGCAAAATGAATTCACTGTAACAATTTTTAGCCAATGTAAAATGGTTCTTTTGTAAAAAAATTATGGAAATCCTTCTCTAAGTTCTAAATGACAATTCTTATGTTGTTTATTCATGATGGTTTGATTTACTTTGCATCAAAATCTTATTCACACTAAATATCCCTTTTTTCATTTCCATACTTAGCACATTATTTATACTAACTCCAGACTTTTCTCACTTAATAAGTATAGGTTGGAGGCTTTGGAAGACTAGAAGACGAAGCTTGGGAATCTACACTTCAAGACAAAGTATGTCCTCATATATCCCAGGACATAGTTCTATTTACACAGTTTGTTTATTTAAACACTTATTATGTATTTCTTTCAACGTAAAGGGTTGTTTGCCTAAGATTTTATGTAGTGTATTTAAATTGGTTTGTGACCATGATATTTTCTAAGTATTTACCAAATAATTTCTTTATAGATTGAGTGTCGTGAAATGTTTTAATACCTCACTACTTTTCATGTGTTATGCAATTAATGATAGTTAAACGGATTGTACAAGACCCCAAAGGGTCAAGTACGCCTTGTGGCAATCCAAGAGTTCTCCCTAACTTCGAGGGGTTACTTGCTGGTTGATACAGACTTGGTATCAGAGCATAAGGTTATGGGAAATGGTTTAGGGTCTAAAAGTCTCACAAGCCTCGTCTAATAGAATCTTGTTCATTGGTGTGAGTCTCGACACATCAATGGACAATAGGATATTAAATGATAGAAGTTTCACTTTCTTCTCCATTCTAATATTAAGCCTTCGAGTGAAGTTCCATAAGGTGTCTTTGCTCAACATCTTCTATTTATGCTTATAGGACATGAATACGAGGAGATAAACCACTATAAGGGAGGAGGGAGGTGTAGCTAATGAACGGATTCCTCCCGTGTTGACCAAGTTCCCATAGTTGGCTTAGAGGGAGAAAATGTGAAGGTTTCCTTTCAAAAAACTGAAGTACCTCTGGAACCTCAAGAGACCCAAGTGCCCCAAGTGCCTCCTATGCCTCAAGGTAATCAAGTTCCTTTTGTTGAACGGGATATGACTAAGCGGGTTAGGCTCCTTAATGAATTTTGACCCCACTCAATGATGGCCTCAAATCAGGAGTAATAATAATTTGTCTTACCGCAAGATAACCAAGGAGGTGGACCTCAACCTCATGCCAGTACTCCCGCTTCTAGAATTTGTGATTTCATGAGGATGAACCCTCATTCTTCTCATGGCACTAAGGTGTATTAAGATCCACAAGGTTTCATAGATGAGGTGTTTAAAGTTGTAGATGCTATGGGTGTGACTCCTAGGAAGAAAGCGGAGTTATCTGCTTATCAATTTAGGGAAATAACTCAAGTGTGTTTTGAGAAATTGAGAGATTAGAGACCCTTGAGAAATATTCTGGTAGATTGGGAGGTGTTCAAAGAGACTATCCTAAATAGGTTATTTCCCCTATATTGGAGGGAAAAGAATATGGTTGAATTCATGAATATTCATCAATGGGGAATGAGTGTGCAAGATTACATTCTCAAATTCACCAACTCTCTAAGTATGCACTAACCATGGTAGCCCCTAGGGATAGGATGAACCAATTTTTGATGGGAGTGTCAAGCTTCGTGGAGAATGAGTGTCATATGACAATGCTTCTTAATATCATGGATATTTCTAAGCTCATGGTCTAAGCCCAAAAAATTGAGAAGTCCAAAATTAGGGAGATAAGGCAAGAGGGTAAGATGCCTAGATTTGATGATTCTAGTCACAAAAAACCTAAGATGACGTTCTTTCACCAAGATTATTCCATCGAAAAAGAGGATCGGGTTCCAAACAAAAATTCCCAAGGTGGTGGCCATACTTTAGAGAGGACTAGGTGTACATCTTGTGGTAAGCAACCTTTGTGTAAGTGTCTCACCAGAATGGATGGTTGTTTTTTGAATGTGGTAATAAGAGCCAAAAGATGAGGGACTTCCCTAACATCAACGAAAAAGGGAAATATGTCAATAAATCTCGTCAAGGTGGTCTAGATCCTAGTTCTCCAAAGAAGAATCATCCCTTTGGGATGGTAGCTAGGTAAGAGAATTAATCCGAATTTGATAATCTAGGTAGGTTTAAACTCTTTATAGTTGTTGCTTTTATGTTGTAATATGAGTTTATATGGTTTTATACTTCATATGATCATGCCTTCTTGATTAATTTCTTAAAGAATGTACTTGTTGAAATTCTAGCATGCTTCACGTTATTATAGTGATGCTCACTGTGAAAATTCAATGTTTTGAAAAAAAATTGCATCATCTTGAATTGTGGTTTCAATGTGTCTAAAAGTTATGTATATAAGAGAATTGATGTTGGAGAACGTAGTTCCTCCATAAAAGAAGGATAAGGATAAGTTTTGAATTTGTGATGTTTTGCAAAAGTTGCCTGTATTGCAAGTGTTTACAAATGTGAAATGGTTCTCCTTGTTAGTTGGTACCTTGACTATTAATGTTTGATCATTATTTTAATTTGTTATGTTTTTGTAATGTAGTACTTGATGCCCTTAAAGATTTATTGTCATTCGAGGTTGAATATTATTTCAAGTGGTGGATAACTAACAACACCAAAAATGAAACAACCTAAGGGAACTAATAGCTTCCAATATTGTTTTATTGAGTAAATTTCAGGTTAAAATGAGTTCTATTGGTTTCCCTAGGCAGTGTTTGAAGGTTGGTTAATTTTGGGGGTCAAACGTCCACGATGTTCGGAAGATATGCATTAGATAGTTGTTGTATATCTCATGTGTTTGAGTGAGTTTTACGTGTTTGTTTTTCTTTAAATTGGCGTGGGATGATCCTAAGACCTAGAATACGGTGTTTAGGTGTTTAACTTCAGGGAAAGACCCCACCTAGTAACCATGAGGGGCCATAGAAGAAGACCCCATCTCTTGACAAGAAGCTGCCAAGCAATTACCAAACGACGACCCAAGGGACAGTCTGTTTGTCAACATATGATATGTTGATCATGGTCCTTGATTGGACCTGATAGGCAGGCTACCTTTCTATTATATGAGGCTAAGTCCCAACCAACTACCCCCCACCAACGGGCCGTTGATGGACAAACGGTCTGTTGGTTAGAGCCGTATATGAATACTAACAAAAGCTTCATCTTTCTTGTAATGAATTGGGGTGTTTGGTAAATTAACCCCAACTATTTTATGACCCCAGGATGATATCTTTATGGTTGTTAAGGTATATTAAATTATTTTTAAGTCCTAGACCTAAATAAAATACCTCTCACTCCGGAATATTCAAACTCTCTCTCCAAAGAAAACATCTATCAAGTCACCATTGGAGCTAAGACTCAAGGAGACCTAGGAGGGCTGTTTTTCATGGGTTTCATCATCAAAATTATTGGGTAATATTCTAATTGAGGTATGGTAGCCATCCGTGAACTCTTTTCTATTCAAGGAGCCACTTCTAATGGATTTTCAAAAAGGGGTTTCAACCCTAGTTTCTTCTATCTTCAACTCTAAATATGGTTCTTCCATGAAAACGTTTTAAATGGTTCAAATATGATGTTTATAATGTTTGTTCGTCATTTTAAATCTAAACCTTCAAAGAAAATATGTTAAAGCTTTTTATCAAATTTTGGCTTAAAGGAATGGGTTAAATGAGCATGATTTGTAGTCTTTGATATTTGGTTTCCTTGTGTTGATATTGTTGTTTACATACTGCCCCAAGGTATATTTTATGATCAACTTTTTAGTAAATTGTAAATAGGTGTGAAGCCTTTTTGAAAGAATTGTAAGTTGTCTCATTACGAACTCGCATTATGACATTGCTCCTTTGAGTGTTATGGGTCTATACCTTATTGAGGCTGTGTATACTTCATTAATGAATATGAAGTTTACTTAATGTATTTGAAAGAGACATGAAGGAATAATTACATGAAGTAAGATGATTGTGAATGTTTTCTTATTAATGTGTCTTTTATAAAAGCTTATTAATGCAAAATATGTCTAGAGATTATGTCTAATACTTATATGAATATGTGAAAGCATGTTCCATCTGTGTATGTGATGCATGAAAGTTTCAGTATTTATCGAATTTGAATGTACTGAAATGTTCTTCGGTTCAAGTCTGTAACATTCACACACACTCACCCTTGACTGAATGATCAAGCTAAGTTGCAGTCAAAAAGAGTGTTTTGGGGTGACACTCTTTCGTAGTTTAATGAAGTTTTTAGGTAGCAACACTCACTCCCCTCCGAGTTTTATGTGATAGGTCGGAGGAATGAATATCTTTTGGGAGTTCAGATATAGCATTCACTAGCTATCCTTAACCTATAGTGTATAATGTTTAGAATTCGTGGGGAGTTATGCCTAGCACCGAGGGGAAATGAAGAAGGGGTGGTTACACTTTGTGAGCTGAGATGTTATATTCCAATGCACCTCTTGAGATTAGTACTCCTCGTTAGTAGAGAATAATTTACTTATTAGCAATGCCCATATCCCTTAACTATGCATCCGCATAGGCGTAGCTATTGGGAAAGCCGTGTAAAACCTAAGAGAATGACCTTACTCTCCGAAAGTGAGGATCTCTCATCCCATAGGAGTTAATATCTGGACTCCATGTTTATCGCTCATGGTCTAGGTCGGTTATGCTAACACCCACGAAAGTAATGAGAGTAATAAGTCTTCTAAAAGAGTGTACTACTTATGATAGGTAGTGGAATGGGATGCTATCTATCCATTTCACTCGGTAGGCATTCCAAAAAGGAAGTCTTGGTGAGTCTTAATATTGATTGAAAGCACTACGTCTTAAACAAGAACTTATTAACTTTAGGTAGGTGTGGTATGGGACTCTTTTCTTCCATGCACTAAGAGTAACCTTCTGAAGGGATATCTTCTTAGTGTTCTAAGTATATGAATTGAATGATCTATTGTCTTCTAAAAGAGTGTACTACTTAGGTAGGTGGTTGGTTAATGGGATGCCATCTATTATATGCACTAGGTAGGCATTCCGACAGGTCAGTCTTGGGTGTTTGTATAAGTGTTCTTCTAAGTCTTTTCCATTGAGTGGGGGACTTATTCCCTGAGATCCGTAGCCTTGAAGGGATTCTGTGGATCACTAGGTTGAAGTGAAGGAGGTGTTGGGGTGTTTCCCTTCATGTCTTACTTTATGAGTCTGAGGATAAAACCGTAGTTGGGAAACTCTCACGAAAATGAGTCACTTTCTGTTGGTTTGAAACACTTTGGAGTTACTGTTTTGGGATACAAAGAAAATAATGAATGTTTGAAAATGGTCCACTATAATGCAAAATGTATTCAATGTAACAATTTTATAGCCACTGTAAATTAGTCCTTTTGTGAAAAAATATGGATATACTTCTCTAAGTGTTAAATTATTATTCTTTTGTTGCTTTACTTGTATATTCATGATGGTTTCCATTATTTGGCATGAAACCTTATTTACATTAAAATGTCCCTTTTTGCATGTTTTTGCATAGGTCATGTAGAGTACATTATTTGTACTAACCCCATACTTTTCTATACTTAAAAAGTATATGTTGGAGGCTTTTGAAGACAAGAAGATGAAGCTTGGGAATCTACTCTCTCAAGATAAAGTATGTCCTCATATATCCAATGGCATAGTTCTATTTTCTTAGTTTCTTTGTTTAAAGATTTATTATGTATTTATTTAAATGTAAAGTGTCGTTTACCTAAGATATTATGTCGTGTCTTTAATGTATCTTGTGACAATGAGCTTTTCTAAGTATTTGTGAAAGAATTACTTTTTATATTAAGTGTCGTGAAAAGTTTTAAATCCGCACTACAATGCATGTCTTATGCAATGAATAATTATTAAAGGGTCAAGTACGCCTTGTGACGATCCAAGAGTTCTACCTAACCTCTAGGGAGTAATTACGGTTCGTTACAGTGGTAATGTCCATATTCAATATGTTCATGATACCCTTCCGTCTTCTTGTGAGGAGTCCTTGCAGTTTGATTAATTGGCTTCCTTAATTGGTTGAGACTTGCCTTTATAATAGATTTGTTGTCCTCCTTGATTGCTAGATACTTTTATATTTATGGGAGTTAGAAGATATGACGTTGTTGTCTTCCTTGAATCCTGAGGATTTGTCAATCACTAATATCATTGAAAACTTAGATTGTGGAGGCTTATTTGATTGTTTCTATTTCACTGTAGGCCTTGATTTTAAGACGTGATTTTATTGTATTGCTCATGAGCCTTCATCTGATCTTGTATGTGATATTAGAGTTATTTTTATTTGTTAAATTACTTTGACACTTAGGAGTATAACAACTTCTTTTCTAGTAGGCAAACAATTATTTGAGAGGATGACTTGTTTTTCATTGGGGTATTTTAGTGAATGAATTGAATTACGATATTTTGGGAGCTAAACTGTTTATATATGGTTTCTAATAAAGTCTACGATGTGCTTCGGGTACTCTGATTAGTAAATATCGAAAGCCCACTGAAATAATTTATGACTTCCATTTCCATCGACGACCTGACCTACTGCCCTTTGGCCAAACCATAGATTATGCGGGCTAGTCATCAATTGATTTCACATACTTGGGACTCCTAACGACATAGCCATGTACAGTTCATGACTCCACCTAAGAGTCGTACATGCCCAGTTGTGGTTCTCAACTTTCACTTTGAAATTTCTCTACCTCTAGGACTCACTCATGAAAACTACCTAAGGCTCATGCATTGGACGATGGTCCATCCAGGTGAACAATCATAAAAGTACTAGAACATTACATCCTGGCACCCATGTTTTTAAAAAATTGAAATATTTGGTCTTTTGAATGTAAGGTTATTACATAGATCCCTTCCCTTGGTACCATTTCACGCTGATATGAGATTCAAGATATCAGAATAAGGTAGGAACATCATGTAACAACCCAACTTGAATGCAATTAGATAAAGGCACATATTCTATGAGGAAATATCGACTCCAAATTAAAGAATGTTCAAAACATTACTCAGAATGATCCTATATAAATTTTCTCAAATGAACTAAACATTGTTGAACAAATCTAGTACCATTATTTTTCTTAAAATGTAAGCTTTTTATACGCATGCATAAATGAGAAAATCATGGGAATATCTCATACGTATGACACCAAAGTGTAGCTAGAGGACCCAGACCACCCAAAGCTGAGTAGGGACGAAAGGAAAGATATTAGTATAATTCTACATCATATCGGCCTCGGCCTCCAATATAGAACACTTAACTAAATAATTCATCTATAGAACTTTAATGAAGAAGCTTCTTTTTTATCCAAGTCCTTGACATGCAAGTCAAAAATCTCCACCAAAACATCCCTATAAGAAAGATTCTCCTCAACTCCCAGACCTTCCAAGGGGATTAATGATATCAAATCTCCAACACATTTATTAAATAGGGATACTTGGAAAACTTTATGAGACAATCCTAAGTCATTATAAAAATTAGATTTCCCAAGAACTTTGTAAAGTCACTTTAAATTTTATATGGGCCTACATAGTGGGGACTAAACTTTCCTTTCTTTCTAAACCCTATTGTACCTTTCATGGGTAAAATTTTCAACAAGACCCAACCATTTACCAAAAACACGAGATCTCTTCTTCTTATATCGTAATAGAACTTATATCAACTTTTATCCATTTTTAACCATTGTCTAATGAATAAAACTTTCTTCATATTTGTGTACTTATTCCTATCAAAGCAACTCCACCCACTTCAAACAAACATATAGGACATCTACACCTCCTATAATATAAAGGCTCCACCTTAGACTTTCAAGATTTAATATACATTGTTGTAAATAACAACCCACTTCAAAGAACGTGATCATCTTACTTACCCTTGAAATCACTTACGCATTCCCTCAACATATCATCCAATGTTGTGATACTATATTTTTCTTGCCCATAAATTTGTGGATGAAAGGTCAAATTAAGTTTAACAAGAGAACCAAGATCCTTTTGTAAAATTTTCAATAAATAAGAAGCCTCACGACCTAGGGGTATCCCTAAAATGTAACAAGGCATATTGATGCAGCATGGTTTCACGGTACTTTCAATGTTTTTTCCTTAAGTTTAGTGTGTGTATAAGGCCTTTTTGAATTAATTTTTAATGTATATTTATTTATTTTTGCAGGAAAAATTGTCCAGAATGAAAACGTTGAAGATGTTCTTAAAATGGCAGAAAATATTACCTACGGAGCCATCGACGGTCCGTCTACCTATCGACGGTCCATAGGTGGCAATCGTCGCCATGAAGATGTTATGCTAGCAAGGAAAGATCGGGGAATTCCGACCTAATGTGCGAGGCATACGCAAGGGATAAGTCTTATCCTCGCTCTCATCGACGGACCGTCCTGTGATCCATTTGAGTTAACAGAATTAGCCTAGTACCCCCCGCTATGAAAAGAGATCTACATGTGTGACACGAGGCCCTCGACGCCCGTCATCTAGGTCAATGGACCATCGTCTTGGTCCTCATGGTCAGAGAGTTTGAAAAAGAAAGCAGCCTACTGACAATAGAGTTGAAGTATGATTTGGAACGTTAGTGTTGATGGCCGACGTTTACCTCAACGGTTCGTCGGTCAGGTCATCGACTCGAACCCATTTTTTGGACAATTTTCCTTATTTAGGTTTTCCAGTTATGTTTACGATTCTTTGATTATAAATTAGGACCAACAACCTCATTTTTGGGTTAGACTCTTGTTAATTTTTTCTGATTTCTTAATATTTGTCGTTGAATATTGTCTTTTGGGAAAATACAACAAATCAATTTTTTTTCCGTAATCGTTTATTAAACTATTTTATTGAATCCAAGCGATTTTCTGTTTTCTTAAATCTCTCATCAAATAAAGTACCTGAAATTCTCTATAATTAATAATGAATTGTGTACATGATGAACATTGGTAACTAATCCATAACTAGGGTTGTGGGCAACCATTGGTAATTCCCAATAGTAAAACACGCCCTAAAATTCAATTCCTCGATATTTCTTACATTAATTTTAATTCTTCGTTTAGACATGTCATTTTAACGAGTGCAAGCATTAGGACTCACCTTGTTTTAACTTGAGGACAAAGGAGGTAGAACAATAAGAAAGAATTATCAATGTAATTTATTTATATTATCTATTCGGCCCCCTAGGCTAGTGTCGATTTGTGCAAGTAATACAGACATACATTGATTTATGAGCTTAATGATTAGGTAAAAGGTAAGGTTTTACTAAAGTACACACACAAACGGACCAAGGTGCGGATTTAAATTCACTAAGAGTTGTTGGGTCAAGAAGTAGAGGGAACCATAACTTACCACTTGTCATGCAAGAGCCTAGGCAAATTTTTTATAGCTAGGGTTACTGCTTTAACGAACTATGGGGAACCCTTACACCCTAGTTTCTCTCATCATAATAAACACAAATCTTTAACCTAGCTACTTTCTTTACTATAGTTAATTAATTACTTTTAATACACAAAATCCCCCCTTTATTTTCTTGTTTTCGGAAAGGACTGGACTAAATAAAAGTAATCGTAGATTAAAGTTCAGTCTAAACAATCTTCCTCGTTGGATCGACCCCAACCTAACATTTGGGTTCTTTACTCTATACGAAAGCTTATACTTCTTTAAGGAAGTATAGTTTGAGCATATCAAATTTTGCCACAGCTGCCGGGGAAAATCGCTTTTATATTAACATTAAGCCCATTACCAACTTTTAGTAAATAATTTCCTGATATTTCTTTTTTTTTGTTTTTGTCTCTCGTATGTCTAGCTTTAGTGTATGCCAAGTACACAGAGTCGAGGAGAACCAAAACTTCCACTTGATCCAAAACTAAATTTTACACTTTGCAGAATGAATATTTAAAACAATCCTGCTTATATCGATGATGAGATCAACCCTCAATTTCCCAGCTGATTGATTCTGCTATATGAGTGGTTGTTGATAACCAACCCTGGTGAAAGGTAATCCTAAGAGGCAAGCCTCTTCTCCCCACGCCCTCAAAGTTAACTCTATGTAAAATGTAACCATCAACCGACTCCTGAGGTGCACTTGTCCTCCCTTTTCTACCACATGGTCATACTTTTGTGGTAAACTAGTAGCTTTGATTCAAATGCTCACCGCCAGAGGTTTCTTTTTTTTGGGCTCCATCTGAGGATCCACTTCTCACAATCTCCAAAACTAAGATCGGTGGCACGAGTTTTATAGGGAGGCCAACTTAGACATGGATCGTAATTGGATTAAGGGCTGTTCCCGGATCTCTCACTGACGGGGAGGTCGCAATTTGGTTTACTGAGTTGGGACCTACAACTCACCTAACACTTGGGAGGCACATTGAGGGATTTGTTCCTCGCAAGGTATTACCGCCCCCCGGATTTCTAAAAAGCACAACCACAAAGCTAGGGTGAACATTTCTGGGAATTATCAGGGGAAGCTCAGTAAGCGTAGTTTCGTGGTTTTGGTTCACCTCATTCTTTTGAAGTGTCCCAAACCACTGCATTTGATTAATGAGTCACTGAAAGAGTACTTCTTACTCGGGGGCAAGATGATAAATAATTCAATCAGTGCTTGAATAGGGTTGCCGGTGGGTTCTTACTAGGAAAGTGTACTTATGGCCTATCGTTGAAAGTTTAGAGAAATCGCTCAAAAAATAATAAAAGCTTGGACCCTAGGAAGTCGTATACTAGGAAAAACACTTTGCAGTGCAAGCTTCACATAACCCAGCTGCATTTATGTCTCAAATGAGAACTAAGCTTGGGTTTGCGTTAAGACATGTCACCGGGGTTGCAAAAAAGGTAAATACGGTGAACTATTTTGCCAAATTACCACCACCCCGGTTGATGAGTACTACTACGAACAGAGTCTTATGTAGAGAATGAGCAGATGAAAGGTTTTTGGCCGAACACCCAAGATTCCAATAAGGAAAATTGGCGCCAAGGTCAAGGAAATCAAGGTTGGAACTATGGTAATTACAGTCGATAGGGTCATTATGTTCGAGACGAAAACTACAACCGTGACAACAACTTCAACAAGGGTAACGATCCACCTCAAAATCGGGGAGTTTCTCCTAGGATGGTTGAGGTAGTATGGACAGATTTGAGGATATTTTGTAAAAGATAAATGAGGAGGTTCGATGGTAGTGATGAGCACGCCAAAGAGTGAAGGTGATTTAGTAAAATGTTTGGCAAAAGGGAATTTCACATTGCATCTCAATGAATATCTTTAGTTCAAATGAACCTAAATTGTCTTCTCTATAACCCACTCCAACTGGGTTACTCTTCCTAGAAATACTGTTCCATAAATCCGAAAAATGATAGCTTGTATGGAAGTCCACTACTTGAGGGGCTAAGCAGACCATGGATCCCCCTATGTCGTCTGTCGTCGACGATGAGAAGAGAAAGATATGAGGTAGATAACATGGGGGAAAAGCTTAGCACACCCCAAAAAGTGACCACCCATTCCTAGACCCACACCACCCCAACCACCACCCCATTTCAGTACAGATTGGTGAAAAAGAACCGAAGATGGTAATACATATTTATTACTATGTGAAAACAACTTTCCAATCAATGTACCTTGATATAATCTCTTTGAACAAATTTGGGGGGCTTGGTTACACCAAGTTCATGAAAGATATGGTCACTAAGAAGAGATCGATTAGTTTCGAGGATGATAATCGGATGCAACATTTTAGTGTTATTGCTACAAGGTCTCTTGTGCAAAAGAATGAAGATCCTACTGCTTTCACTGTTCCATGTACAAATGGGTTGTTACAGTTTTCTAAAGCATTATATAATCTTGGGGCAAGCATAAATATCATGCTTCTCTCTATTCACAATAAGTTGGGTTTGGTTGACCCAAAGCCCACTGCAATGTGGCTACAGATGGCCAATCGAATGGTGAAGAGGCCTATAAGGATACTGCATGATGAGTTATTAAAAGTGGAGACATTGATTTTTCCGGACAATTTTATGATTGTTTATTGTGAGGTGGACTTTGAGGGGCCTATTATTATTTGGAGGCCTTTCCTTGCAACCGGTCGTTCCTTAGTTTATATGAAGAAACGAGTATTGAAGTTCCAGTTGAACAATTAAGAAGCGACTTTGAACATTTATAAGTCATGAGGTATAATGTGTGATCTCTTTATACGTATCGCGATATCTCTAAGGTTTGTGAAGTTCGTACGCGGTAGAAATAGAAAGAGCAATCTTGGTTGTTGAGAGAGACACTAGAGGCATGATCTGAAGTTTTTTAGAGTGTTGTATCGAAAGTATGGGTCATTTGGTTGGGGCAATTGATCGAGTTGATGTTCGGTTCAAACAAAAGAAATTAGATTTCGATATGAAGCAAATCGCAAGTCTCAACCAGCGAAAACCATCTTTGGAGCTTCAGGCTCTACAACCACCTCATCTGAGTTTATTTATTCTGGGGAAGGAGACACTTTAAGCGGTAATTGTTGCAAATTCAGATTTAAATAATCACCAAGTAGAATGTTTGGTTGATGTTTTCCACAGCGGTTAAGAGAGCTATTGGGTGGACTATTGCAGATATTATAGGGATCCCTCCCGGTAGTTGTTTACATTAAATCAAACTCATGCCCGATCATAAGCCCAGTATTAACTACAAAAGACGTTTAAATCCACTTATGCAAGAGATAGTGAAGAAGGAAATTATTAAGTAGTTGGATGTTGGAGTCATATATATGATCGCTGATAGTAGTTGGGTAAGTCATGTTCAGTGTGTACCCAAGAAAGCGGGAATGACTATAGTCCCTAATGAGAAGAATGAGCTTGTTCCAATGCGGTCGGTGACCGGATGGAGATTGTGAATGGATTACCGGAAATTGATTTCATGGACTGAGAAGGACCATTTTCCTTGCCCTTCATGGATCAATTTTAAGATAGGCTGTTGAAGAAAGGTGTGTATTGGTTTTCTTGATGGTTTAATTCTGGTTACAATCAATCTCTATTGCCCACAATATAAGAGAAAATAACTTTTACTTTGTCCTTGTGGAAACTTCGTTTCAAGCAAGAGGAATTCCCTTAGGGGTTTGTGTACTGCACTGGCTTTTTTTCGATATCTGTAATGAAAGTACCATATTCCTTTCTTTTCGATATGGTTGGAGGAAACCATTGAGTAGTTGGAGTTGATTTTTCTGTGTTGGTGACTACATTTGATGCATTTTTTTTAAATTTCAATCATTTGTTCGACTTCTCAAAACATTTGAAGATTGTCAACCTTGTGCAACTTGGGAAAAATGTCACTTTAAATGCTTAAAGCGGGTTTTGTATTGGGTTCCAAATCGCGCTCAGAGAAGAGTATATAGGTTATCGAGCTAAAGTCCGAGGTGAATACAGAGATGTCCTCCACCCTCTTTTTAAAAGTTGTCCAGAAGTTTCCAATCATTGGGCCTAGATGCGGATTTCTACAGAGGTTCAATCATGATTTATAAATATTGCACCTCCCTCTGTGCAATTATACTGAGAAGAGTGTAATTTTATTTTGATGATCCTGTCTTAGGCATTTTGTGAGTTGAAGGAAATTTTGTCTTCGCCCATTATTATTTCCCCCTGATTGGGAGTAAGAGGCCCTTTTGAGGTTATGTTTGATGCTAGTGGGGTTGTGCTGGTATAGTTTTTTTTGGGTCCAAAAAGGGATAAAATCGTTCATCACCCCATTTACTGTTCAGTAAAGCCCTTAATGAACCCCAAAAGAGTATGAACAAGAGTTCCCTTGCGGTGGTCTTTCTTTCTTTCGAGAAAATTTTTCCTAGAGTTTAGTACATAAACTGATCATTCTTTGTCCTGAGATATATTTTGGTAAATAGGACTGCGAACCAGATTCGTTCGTTGGGGTATTACTATGCAAGAATGGTGACTTTTTGAATTAAAATATAGAAAAAAGACAAACGACAAAAAATCACTTTGGTCGATCACTTGTCCCGAAAGGATGGAGCTATGCAAGAATTGGGTGAAAAGGCTGAAATTGATGATACTTTCCCTGATTAAGCATGTATTGCCGCTTCTCAACAATTGATTCACATGGTTCGTTGAATTTGAGATTTTTTGCTAGTGATATCATTCCCACAATCCCATCGAAACTTGGTCTTTTCATCAAAGGAAAAAGTTCATGCATGATGTGAAAAAGTTGTTTTTTTTTTGATGATCCATATTTATTGGAGTTTGTGCCCGATGGGGATTATTTGGGTTGTGTGCCGAAGTTTAGATGTTTCGTATATTGGAGGCATGCCACTCCTCGTCCTGTGGTTCCCATCAAGTGGTATCTGTAACATCCCATACAATCTTGCAATGTGTCTACTATTGGCCAACCATCCTCTAAGATTCTATTAATTTCGCAGGCATGTGATAGGTACCAAATAGATTGAGGTGTTTTCTATATGCAGAACGCCCTTTAATCTCATTGTTTGTAAATTAAAGTTGTTTGATGTTTTGAGGTATTGCTTTAAGTCCCTTTTGAGTTCGTCATGATATGAAGTATATTCTTATGGCAGTTGATTATGTGTCATCTCAAACACTGGTCACGATCCTAGGGTCTAGAAGTTTAGAGTTACAAATGGCCACAACTTCTGCCTCATATCCAGTGCCATGGATGGCAAAAGTCCCATTGTTTGATACGAAAAGAGCGAATCGAGAATAATGCCTAGCTAAGATTGAGAATGAAAATTATAGAGGTCCCATATCGCCTTAATTATTAGGTTGTGTTTCTCGCCCGTCCATACCTTCCATAGATTTGACACTCTCCGGCTTTGTTGCGAGTTTGAGACAAAATATGGGGATGCCATATTGGAGGCCTGGGTGCCCGAGTTTGAAGCCCCATCTACGGAGCCTACTAAGGATACAGTGATGGCAGCACTATTCTCCACCACTGTTGCGCCATCACCTCAGCCACGTGAGCATACGAATAGGAACCAATCTAGAGAGGATGATGAGAATAAATCTAGGAAGAGAGAGCGTCTTGAGTTGGAGGCTGCGAAGAGAGCCTTGCTGATTAATGAGGAGGCCCGGTGGATGAAGGCTCAGGAGGTGGCTGCTGGGGCGTCTAGCTTTAGGATTGCTGATGTTGAGAGAAGCACTACTAAGGGTGTTGTTATTGCTGCAGACACTACTGATGGCGTCCATACTACAGAGGGAGCGGGTTCCGGGAAACCAGACCCTCCATCTTGTTGATCATCGGCGCTATGCGCCTCATTTTTGCTTCACCTACCACTCGGTTTTATATTTTTTTTTATGAATTGGGGATTATTTCTTGCTCTTTGGTTGGTGGTGGTTAAATGGAAAGTGAGTGGTAGGAGTAGTATGAATAGAGCCCCACTCCACTAGCCCTCTTGCCTATGTTCTTTTTCACCAAGATCTGTTTTATGTTTACATTGCACCGGCATGTTTGTATCTTGTCATATATTGATATGAATATGAAGCAGAACGGGGCTTAATAAATGATATCCATCTAATTTAAAAAAAAGAAAATGCTTGCATGATTAGGTCCATGTGAATATGAAAGTATTGCTCTAATCAAACATAGAGATAAGAGAATACACCCCTGCAGACCCCTCAATCCTTAAACTCGACCTAAGTTCCTGATAATCTGGTAGGTATAGGTGTATTTGAGTCGAGGAAGTTGACTAGACCCACCGTTGGTACTTATACTAGAACTTGCCCCAATTATTCCTGCTAAAAGTACTACTATAACCCCATTAGAAAGTATCATAGGCCCTTGTTCCAGATAGTGGAAACGTTAGCCTAGAATAACATAAAACCAAATGAAATTAATCCATTCTTATCCACTTGATTTGAGCTAAAATGACCTTTCCTTTCTACCCCAACCTTATCTCCTTATAACAATGTTGTGGCCCTGGTCCCTCCTTGGATATGTGCGCCTCCAACTTATGCCAAAAAGCATAAGTTAGGGTGTGGTCACGCAGAAAAAAATCTTGTCCTTGTCCGACCGATACCTTGGGTATTGTGTACCTTCACTCCAATGGTAAAGCATAAGTTTTGAGGGTGCTATTAATAGGAATCTCCGGAAGTTGGCTGAAAGAATAAAGAGACAGAAAGGAAGAAAAGAAACCTGACTCCCGACAAAGTTGACTCACGTGCAAACATTGCAATTTTAAGTAAAAGACACCAAGAGACTTACACACAAGGAGAAGAAAGGAGAAAATCAGGCCAATGAATTATAACAAAATTAAAGACTAGGGGGAATAATTATGAAAAGGTAGGACTGCTTAGTTGTTATGGCAAGGAGGGCCAACAAGACCTAAATAATCAAAATAACCCTACCTTACCTGCGTACGTTACAACGATGAACGTCGTATCATGAGATCCTAAGAGTCTATCTTCAAACTAAGCAGTGAAAATCAGGGCAAGCCTCTCCCATAAGTACCACTGATTTGAGAAGTTGTTCTACGAGTGTAGTGTTTTGAAAAAAATTAGTATCCTTGTACTCAACTTAAATCAACTTTGGTGAATAAGGAGGATTTGTGTCATAATTAAAGGCACTAGTCGTAGTACCTGAATGTTGGCACCTTGGTGAGGATTACAAGAGGAGAGGTTTCGGTGCATTGTGAGGTCCTGTTTGTCAATGGTCTGATTCCCCTGAGCGAGCCTAAGTGATATCATGCAATGAACAACGAAATAATCGAGATTCCATAGCCAGATGATGAGAAAGATACCAATAAGGAAACTTTTGTACAAAGGTTTTTCTTGTGAGTAATAGTGCATCGCTTGAGGACAAACAATCAAATTATGTTGAGGGTGTTTATGCACCGTGGTTTCACGGTACTTTCAATACTTTTTACTTATGTTTAGTGTGTGTCTAAGGACTCTTTGAACCAGTTTTAATGTATTTTTCTTTGTATTTTCAGGAAAATATGTCTATATTGAAAACACTGAAGATATGCTAAAAATTGCAGAAAAGATGACCTACGGAGTCATTTCTGTAAGTGGCAACCATCGCAATGAAGATGTTATGCTGCCAAGGATAGATTAAGGAATTCTGACTGAGTGTGAGGCTACGGAAGGGATGACAGCCCGTTGTCTCATTAACGGACCGTCCTGGTGATCCGTCGGTGTTAACAGAATGTAGCCTCAATACCCGATTTTAAAAAATTCTAAGTGTGGAGTAACGAAGGCCATCGATGGACCATCGTAATGTCAATGGAACATCGTCTTGGTTCATCGATTCTAACACTGTAACACCTCGAAAATCCAAGACTCATGGTAAAACCTAACATATGTGTCATAAAATCTAAACACTATTTCTAAATCCAATTTTAATGAATATAGGTCGTTACAAAGGTTTATGAACCAAAACGTCCAAAAACATCTGGGAAGTTAGTTCAAAGGGATCTTAGTGTGACTTAGTCTTTTTACTAAATTTTAGGAGTCAGAAATGTACGAAAATAGATGGAAAGGTAGATAATGGGTGTTTGAGTTGTTTAATGATCTAAATGTCTGGGTATGACTCCCCAAGGAATAATTAAGGGCCCTTGAGGAGGATCCCTGCAGTTTGATAAAGGAGTGCCTGGCAGTGTGCATCTACGGGACAAAAAACGATCCATAAGTGGATCGATGGGCGTTGAGGCCACCATTGTCCCACACTTATAAATATTTGTGTAGGCCCTTGTTTACCTAGCTACTGTTACACGTGACGGAAGGGGTTGACGAGGAATCATTGGCTCGACGTGGCATCGGGGCAACCGTCACCCCACACTTAGACAAATTGGAGAAAGCCGTCGCCTGGAAAGTCTCTGACAATGACGACGGAGTGTACAACGGAGGGGGGGTTGTCTGACGACTCACTGATGGACCGTTGATCGTGTTCTTATCGGTGAGGGTCGAGTTTCACTGATGAATTTTAAATAATTTCATATAAATTAATTATGTGATTTAGGGGTTAATAAGTGATTAAAGGGAAACTAATTAAGTTAATTACGACCTCTATTAATAACCCTTAAGCCCTCATAACCTAAATCACCTCTCAAAATAACCGCTGTTTCCTACGCTGTATTTTCTCTCACATGAGGCTAGAAGACTAGGGTTTGGGGCTGCAAGGGTGGATTCTTCATCAAAAAAATTTTAAACATTATTAAGGTAGGGTTCTATTTCCAACCTTTAAGTACGATCCTTGTCCTCAAGGGTTCCTTCAATAGCTTTCAAAAAACTTGAATTTTCTTATGGGTTGCCAGTCAATTACGGAAATTGAATTCGTTGGATGCGATTGTTGAAATGAATTGTTATGGTAATAATTCAGATAGATTTACATGTAATTGAAATTTTTTATGATAATGTTGACTGATTTGAGCTTCTAATGGAAGAAATAGAATCCTATATCCCTAACCCTAAGGAAGGTAGTAATCTTGACCTATGTTTATATTGTTATCATTCAATCTGGAGTTGTTGTTATTAGATACTAATCCTATGTCTAGTATGTTAAATATTAAGATGATTATAGGCCATAATTCAGTTTCTTGAGATGAAATTAAGGTTCTGAATTATAATGTTAAATTTGCCTATGTAACCTTTTCTCAAATTGTGATCGAAGATAACATTGTGGGATAAAGATGAATGGACCTTGTTATTCTTCGGTTAGGTTCATTGTGCTATGAAGTTAACTCCCCACTTGGTGAGTTATGTTTGATGGTAAACACTTGATGATAAGCCTAATGATAAGCACTTGAGGTAAGTCTTGAGATATCTTCTACAATTACTTCAATTGTGGTGATTAATGTTGTTATGACATGATATTACTTTTGGAGTATACCTAGATTAGGATTATATGGTAAGTATGATGTTTAATTGAAATTTCCCCTTGACCTGTTTATGAGGTTGATTAAGGTGTATGTGCTCTATCCATGTGTAAACTATCAATATGAATTGGGTATGTCAAGGACTTATACTCCTACAATTCTTTATTGAGCTATTTGATGATGATGATTATACAAGGGGTAGCCCCCTATGGCCTAATTAAGTTTTGATTGATCATTACGGCTTAATACATTTTCAAAAAGGGCACTCTAGCTTAGAACTGGGTTACCTAGATAGAGAAGTGTCCCTTCCCACATAGGGACAGTAGGATCACTACTTTAATCTTGAGATTGGAGACCATAATGCTTGGCACATAAAGAGGGTCCCAAGTAAATCTCCTAGTTCTTGAACTATGTTGCCATCATAGGAATACTACATAGTGTACCCACGTAGTTGCAATGTTTTACGTTTGGTTCTACCTTGGCAAGTAGTCCACCTTCTTTTGGTGTAGGGTTTATGAGACCAGATTCCACACTATCTCATGTGATCTGTCGGTTAGGTCAAAATATTCCCAAAAGCTAAAATGAATTAAAGGACTTGAACTCTATCTTGGTTAACCTAAGGGGCCAAGCTTAGTATAGGTAGGGGTATGGGACTCTACCTAGACATGTCACTAGTTAGTCTTGAGGGGAGTCTTAGGATGAGGTTTTTATATGCTTATGTTAAGATAATATATGATGTATATATAATGTTAATAACTATATCCCGTGTTTTCACGATGATTATAATAGTTTTTTTTCTTAAGTGTAGGGGTGTCCAAAAAAAGCTTTTTTGTGCTAATTTTTATATAAATTTCTCCTTATATTTTGAGGAAATCTTCCAAAGATGAATTCGGAAGGTTTTTGAGCGATAAATGCAGAAGAGGACCACCTACGGAGCTTGTGACTTTTATATGCATGTGACGGTCCGTAGGTGGCAGCGTAATCAACATGCTGAAGGAATATGGGAAATCCTTACCAAGTGTGGGGTTTACGGAAAGCGTTACGGACCGTCGTAGCCAGGACGGTCCCATCCGGCAGGTTCCGTCATGAGATCAAGAAGTGCTCCAAGTTACCCATATTCAAGAGTTCAAGTGTTTTAAAACGGAGACTCCTCTGACGGCCTTTTGGCTCGCAAACGATCTGTCACTAAACCTGCCGTCGAGGTAATGAAAAGAGCAGTAAGAAAAAAATTTATGCAAAGTATGGGATTGACGGAGTCCACGACGCCCCGTTCGTGAGGTCATCGACCCATCCGCGTTTTAAACAGATTCCAGCAAATATAGATCCTTGTTTAATTAGGTTTCTATTTTTTATAATAGTCAGAAAACCTAGAATTTTTGAGGTTAGACTTCTGGATCATTGTTAGACCTTTTGAACTTGTTTAGACGCTTTGTTATTTTGTAGATCTTGGAGAGATTATATTGATTAATCTTGACACTTTTATCATTGATTGCTGGTGAACTTTTGCTGATTAAATCAAGTGAACTTTTGGATGTTAACCTTTCCTCTCCTCGAAATAAGTTCATTAATTCTTATATCACATATTTGACTATGTAATATATGACCTATGGGTAACTTAACTCCATAACAGGTTGGGAACCATACGCTAAAATGAGGTAAAAAACCTACTAAAATAAAAACCAATTCCTATAATAGTGTCTTGGCATGTTTATATAATTATTTCGTTTTAGAAGTCTTTTTAAAAAAAATTTTAATAAAACGGATGCCACCTCATAACCTCCTTAATCGACTTGCCAGACCAAGATGTAAGATTCTAGGACAGAATTATCAACCTAGATTAGTGCAACTATCTAATAAGTAGTATTGATTGGTATGAGGTAATAACTTTAGTCAAATATCAATACGATTCTTATATGAGGTACAGATAAGGGTTAGGATAAAACACACCGTGCCCGGACCAAGGTGCGGAATGAAATTTTCTAGATGCCGTACCAAGGATTTAGAAATACATAACCTTACACTTTGCAGTGCATATCTAGGAAAGAATTGCTTTATAGTTTTGACTTATCGAGTATGAACCTGTGGGGAACACGTAAAACCTTAGTTACTTCATTTTGATTAAAACTCCAACATTCGAAGTTGTTAAGTGTCTCTTTCAATTTCGCTGTTAATTTATTTATTTTAGAAAAGAAAACCCCCCTTTTAATCTTTTTTTTGCTTTTCCCCAAGGAAGTAGTTAACTGAACAATCGTAAGTAATAGATTGAAGTTACGGTCTAAAACGATTTTCCTCCACCTCGTGGGAAGTTCCAAACTCAACTAGTTTTGGGCTATTTACTTACTTGACACGATACCGCTTTACTTCTTATTGAGAAGTTCAGTTTGAGCGTATCAATTAACCATTTCACCTTATGATATTTATATGTTGATTAGTTCGTTTATGAATATGCCTTGGATAATAACGATCATATAAGATGGAATTAGGCCGAAATGCCATGATAATGTAAAGGTTTGGACTTGGTCTATTTCTTGTTGAGGAACTTTATTGAGTAAGATTATGGGGCTTTTTCTTGTCATTTCACTTGTTTGACTTGATAAGGACTGGTTTATAGTTTGTCTCGCTTTATTATGATATGTTTTTAACTCTATGCTTCTTGTGATATTATTCCTTGTGTTGGTTGAGTAAATCATTATTCTATGTGGTTGGGATACGTTTACTTTGAAAATAGTATCATGTTTGGTTGATTAATGTGATTTATTTGCTTTGCATTAACCCCAAAAAAGGGCTAGAATGTCTGCTTGATAAAACTCCCTTTTTTTTTAAGCATGTTTTTCTTGTGTATGTGCCATAAATAAATACTCATACTTAGTACATGTCAAGTACTAACCAACCCCAGTTTGTTCCCTTGTCCCAACTTTTTCGTTCCATTGTTGAAGAGTTTGGAGGCGATAATTCGTTGAAGTCTTTTGGATTCTTCCTATCATCCAAGTAGGGTAGGTCCTCAACTTTTGAGGGCAATCCTCTTCTAGCTTTGGATTTTATATGAGTTATTGATCTATCATTCATTTCTCCATGTTATTTGATAATTGTCAACTTTTTATACTATATATGTGCCTGTTGATTGATGTCGGATTATGCCATATTGTGACATTCGTTTAGATGGTATGAGACAGCATCTTGGCAACTCTATATATATATATATATTATAATATATATTAATATATTATCATATATATCATATATATACAATAAAATAGAATGCGAACGTACCTTCCTATATGAAGGGTCAATGTATACTACCTAGAATATATATTAATGTGTATGTAGAGGTATGTAAACCTCCCAGTAGACAACATCAGTTTAAATTTTCCTTATATTTTCAACCTATGAATGTAATGACATGAAAATAAGAGGCTCTTAGTCCTTAAAAAGGATAACGATCCCGGTTACGTCTAGGGAGTAAACCCGGATTTAACAAGCTTGGTATTAGAGCATGAGGTTGAATACCATTGAGTTGTGTCTCTTCTCTTCTCTCTACCACTTCTCTGTAGGTTTGTATTCATATTATGAAGCGCGCTACAACTTATGCAGTAAGGAACTTATTGATCTTAGGAATCACTCTCTTTTCTTGGAAATTTTTTATCATTGTCCAATAGAGTATACTTATGTGGATGTTTTCAATCTAATCATCTATTTTTTTTTATTATAGGAAGTATGAACACTTGAAGGAATGCAGCTCGAAGACTTAAGGAGGAAGTTGGCAATGTGAGAGCTCCTCCTCATGATGAGCAAGTGCCTTCACTTGAGGAAAACGCTAATGTTGATCAAGCCCCGGTTAACCCTCCACCTATGACGGAGGCGTCTTGCTCAAATGGCCCAACCTATGATGGCTCAAGACAATCATGATGTTGCTCCTCGTCCTCATCAAAAAGTCACTACTATAGATTCCCGTCTAAGGGACTTTACTCGAATGCACCCTCCTCCTTTCTATGGGTCTAAAGGTTGATGAGACCTTCCAAAATTCTTTGATAAGTCTAACACAAGATGATTATATGCTATTGGGGTGAGACCTCAGTGAGAAGGCCCGAGTTTCATCTCAAGATGTGGCTCAAACTTTGTAATGGTGCAGGGCGGGACAATAGGTTCGTTGAGGGGGTGGTCCGGTGACTTGGGAGATCTTTCAGGGAAGGCTTTTCTATACTCGGTTCGTTTCCTAGAGAGAGTGAGAGAGGAGAAGGTGACGGAGCATCATATTCACGAAGATGGAAGAGTGTTCATGAGTAAATCTTTGGAATAGTTAAATTGTCCAAATAATGGCTCATTCTTTAGTCTCCAATCCTAGATACCAAATGAGTCCATTTTTGTGACAGTTTCGGAGAACTTACAAGGCATGCTCAATCGGCCATGCTACATACGGGGTGTCGAAGGATGACAGTCTCCCATGCTACATGCAACATGAACATTTCCCGTCTTATGGTTTATGCCGATTGGTTGAAGGAGGAAATATCTAAGAGACAAAGTATAGATTTCTAAGAGGTCTAGGTTATTTGATTAGGCTCCTCAAGAATAGGCTTGAAGATAACACGATAAGCCTAATTTAAGAAGTGGTTCAAATCAACGTCCCTACGAAATTCCCAAGACTAATTGGTGATAGTTGTCCTAACCAAAATTTAATAAGGGAGAAAGGTTCTAATTCACCAAAAAGAATCCAACTTGGGAATGTTTGTCACACCCAAAACTGAGCCGCACTGGCACCCACATTTACCCTCCTTGGTTAGGCGAACCAACCAATCTGAACCTTATCATTTCAATTTTAATAACAACATAAGCAATGCGGAAGCCTTAAACTCATAAATAAAAGACAATTCATACTTCTAAAATTCACATCTATTAATTCCCCAAAATCCTGGAAGTCATCACCACAAGCACATCTATTATCAATTTACTAACTAAGAGTATTCCTAGGAAGCTAAAATAAATAAAAGCTAGTCTATGCCGAAACCTTCAAGCATCAGACATGAGGAAGGAGATCCAGTCCACCTAGAGCATTATCTCACCCTGAGATCCGGTTTGACCAGAAGACTTGCTTGACACTAATACGTTGAGTCGAAGATGAACGGCACGTTTTGTGTTTGCTGCACTCCACCAATAAACAAAAGGGAAAACATAAAATTAGGGTCATTACAACCACAAGTAGTGAGTATGTATCATCGCCCACCCAAAATAGAAAACAATATATCTCAGATAACATCTAAAATCAAATAATATTTCTTAACATGTGATAGCAACAAGTCAAACATCATTTATAAATACAAGTGATCATAGCGATAGGACCAAGCCTCCTGCCATACTTATTTGGGATACATGTTCTTTGATTGAGTAAATATTAGTATCTTTCTTTCAAGATTCTTATCTTTATTCCCTCTTGTGGTCGTAACTGCACTCCGTCCCCCTACTATAGTGTCCCGGACTTGACACTCCGCTCCCCTAATCATGTGTCGGTACGTGACACTCACCCGATCCCCTACATCTAACTGTCGGCTTCGTGACCCCCCCGTCCCACTAAGTCTATGATTGTCGGTACGTGACACTCACTTCCGATCCCCTAATCTACGTGGTCCGGTTTCTGACACCCTCCCACTATTCTATGTGTCGGTACTTGATCGCCGATCCCCTACATATACGTGTCGGTTCTGACACCCGTCCACTAATTTCTATGTGTCGGTACGTGACACTTCCGATCCCCTAATCCATTCGATAATCAATCAAGCCTTCTTTATACCAAGGCATCATCATTAACAAGAGATTTAGTTTTATATCAGGTTGGGATTCAGATAGCTTCATCCATGCTTGTTTCCAATCACATCCTAATATATAAAATCACATCATGCTACACACAATTAAGCATAAAGAAGACTCTATAATACTACCCAACACATATCATCATTCAGGCTTCGCTATTAAGAGCTTTACTACGAATAGTGTAAAAGAAAACCATAAACCTACCTCCACCGAAGATGTTATCAAGCAACACAATGTTCCTTCAATTTTCTTGTTGTCCTCTTCCTTCCTCTCTCTCTCTACCTCTCCTACACTAAACTACTCTCGTTTTTCCTCTACTTTTTCTTTCTGTCTTTGTTCTTTCTATTTTCTTAATTCAAACCCTCTTTCTTTTTAACCCCAATTATTAATGTAATAAGATGAAGATGGAACTAATAACCCACTATTCACTTAGGTTACCCTCTTTTAAAAACCCCCAGTAAATTAGACTTATTACATTAACCCCTACTTTATAATTAAAAGCAGGAAATAGTGAAAAAACATACCCTAAAACGTGTAAAGAAAATCCGACCCGAACTTGGGATTGCGTAGCCGTGACGGGCCGTCGCACCTGCGACGTCCGTCCTGCTGTCCTTCGCAATGCAACAGAGACTTTTTCCCTCAAAAGACTCTATACGGGCCGTCCACGCCTGTGACGGTCCGTCCTTCCTTTCGTCGTGGACGGTCAGAGCGTCGTTCTCAGTACCACCCAATTTTAGATTTCTAAAAGTATTTTTGAAACGAGCAACCTCCACGACGGGCCTCGTCCCTTGACGGTAACGTCGTGGCCTCCGTCACCTCTGCCAAGTTTTTCAAGATACAATTCTTTTGCTCAAAAAAAACGACTAAATAGGTCGTTACATAGAGTACCAATTTACCCATCGTTCGTCCTCGCACGATCATGATAAGAAAAAACAAGGGCGAAAAGGATACCCTACCACCTGAATTTTGTACACAGATGTGGGTAATCTTTCTCGCATAACTGCCTCCTTCTCGCCAAATTGGCTTCTTCAACGTCCGTTCTTCCATTGACACCTTGAATGGATTCATCTCTCTTGACCTCAACTTGCGAACTTTCTCTTCTAAAAAAATAGCAACGGCTCCCTCCCTCAATAGACAAGTTCTCATCACAAGCAAAACTGAATCCCAACGATAATGTAATTTCCATTCCCCATGTATCCTTTTCACATCGACACATGAAACACCGTATGTACTCCGGACAGCCCTGGAGGCAAGCTAACTATAAGCCACTCCCCTACTCTCTAAGTACTTCAAAGGGACCAATGTACTGGGACTAACTTCCTCTTTACAACCAAACCGCATCACCCTCACCCCCTTTCATTGGCGAAACTTTCAACAGACTTGTTCACTCCTCCATGAACTCTAAGTCTCTAACCTTTCGATCTGCATATCTTTTTTTTGTCTACTTTGCGCCGCTAGAATCTCTCTTGAATAGATTTCACTTTTCTATCGAACCCTCAAAAGAATCATTAACCCCAAGGTCTAACCTCGAATGCCAATCAACCCAACATGGGGGACCTACATCGCCTACCTACAATGTTTCAAAGGAGCATATCAAATGCTTGAGTGAATAGCTTAAATTATTGTAAATGAAAACTCCCGCAGGGTAAGAACTATCCCAATGGCCACCGAATTCCTTTCTAATCACAATATTCTTGCCATATCCTCCAACCACTGATCGTCGCTCAACTGACCATCGGTCTGATGATGACGCGGTACTAAGGGCCAACCTAGTCAACCCCCCAATTCCCTGCATGCAATGTTTTCCACTAAACTTAGAAGTAAAACTGCGTCCTCTATTGATATGATGGATAGTGGAACTCCAGCAATCGAACCCTTCTGAGATGTAATTTTGCTAACTTCTCCTGCATTGTTAAGTCACCTTAACCGAATGAAATGAAGCAGACTTAGTTAACCTATCAACATCACTCAAATAGAGTCTACTTGCCCAATTTCTTTGGAATAACCAACCACAAGTCCATTGGATTCTCTCTCCTCACTTTTTTTTTCTCTCCCATTTCCATTCTGGAATGGCATCTCTCTGAAGTGTTTTTCCCTCCGGGCCTCTGTTTTTCATACTTACCTTGTTGACAATTTTTTCATTTGGCAATAAAATCACATATCACGCGTCAATTCTCTCCACCAAAGTGTTGCTTGCTTTTTAGGTCACGGTACAATCTTGGTTGCCACCCGGATGTATCGCATACTTTGAACTATGAAGCCTCTGTCAGAATGGGTTTGATCAATCAATCGCCGAGGTACACATACCCTTCCCTTCATCCTCAAAACACCTTCCTCATCGTTTTCCTCGCTCTTTAGCCTCTCCTTGCAACACTTTAAATATCATCATCTCGGATCCTCCCGGATTAATTTTTTCATCATTAAACTGCTTCCCCTTAATCTTGTCAAGGAAGGAAGAATCTTGCCGAGTCCACACAAGCTAAAATCTCCCTTTCATTTACTTCTAGTCTCAAAAGTCTTAGCATAGTCTGAACCTCCCTAGCCAATGGGCGTCGAGAAGCTTTGCAAGTGAGCTAGACTTCCCTTCTTTTTCCGCCTGTTCTACTTAAAGCATCCGCTACAACATTTTTCGCCTTCCCCGGATTGGTACAAATAGTGATGTCGTTGTCCTTCAGTGTTTTCTAAAATCCATCTCCTCTGTCTACATTCAAATCTCTCTGAGTGAAGACATACGTAGACTACGATGATCCCTGTAGACCTCACACTTACCCCATATAACATATTGTCCTCCATTGCTTTAGTTGGCAAACACTACCGCGGCCAATTCCAAATCATGAGTGGATCGTTTGTCGTTCATGCAAGTTTTAATTGTCTTGAAGCATAAGCATCACATTCTTCTCTTGCATTAGCACTAGCAAACCCAAACCCGAATAAATGCATACAATACACAATGAATTCTTTGCCTTTCCACTGGCAAGGTGGAGAATGGTTGCCGTATCAACAGAGTCTTGAAGCCTTCTGAAAGCTTTCCTCACACTCATCCGACCATACAAATTGAACATTTTTCTTAGTCAATTCGTCACTGGAAGCAATAGAAAGAGAATTCCCTTGACAAAATCGGCGGTAGTACTAGCAACCCCACAAAAGCTCCTTATTTCTGTACACATTAGTAGGTCTTACCCATTTTTTCACGACTCGAATCTAGAATGATCCCACCATTACTCCATCCTTAAAACCTACGTGCCCCAATACGGAACACTGCATCTAGCCAAAATCAACACTTGGAGAACTTTGGCATAACCTTTTTCTCCCTCAACTTTTCATAATAACCACCTCAACTGTCCTTATGTTCCTTCTTACTCTTGGAGTAATATAATATATCATCAATAAATACGATCACAAAAGATCTAAGTATGGCTTAAATCCCTTTCATCAAACTCAGAACGCAGCAGGGGCAATTCGTTAAGACCAAAAGACACACTACAAAAATTCGTATCCCATCTAACCATACCATGTCCTAAAAGCAGTCCTTTGGCACAATTCGTTGTCCCTTATAATTTTTCAATTGATTATAACCGGATCTCAAGTCAAGCTTAGAGAAGACACCAAAGCCCCCTTGTAACTGATCGAGGACAGTCCATCAATGCGAGAAGATAGATCCTTGTTCTTTATAGTCACCTTGTTCAACTGCCGTAGTCTATGCACTGATACGAAAACTCCCATTTTCCCTTTCTTTCTTCTTTACAAACAAAAACTGAGTCACCCCAAGTAGATGCCACTTGGTCTAATAAGCTTTTGCTCACAATTCTTGAAGTTGGTCTTTTATTCTCTTACCTCCGCGGGGGCCATTCTAATAAGGGGTATAGAAATGGGGCGTGTATACCCGTTCATATCAACCGAATTCAATAATCCCCTATCTAGGGGCATAACCCGGAAGATCTGCAGTAACATACATCAAGAAACTCACGACCAACCGAAAAGCCCGACTCAATCGCAGGGTACTTGGGTCCGTGGTCATCCTTGAGATGTGCCAAGAAAGCTAAAAACCCCTTTACTAGAACCCTTTTTCTTAGCACGAATAAGATGATACGCACCGATTTAAGTGTAGGTCAACCACCCTCCCACACTAACGGATCTGCCAGGCTTGGCTACGTCACCTTTTAACAGTAACAATCCAAGATCGCGAATTCGGAAGAGTGCCGGGTCATACCAGAATTACTCAAAATCAACCATCTCTAAGCTAACCAAATCTACAATAAGTGTTTACTTACTTCCCACAAAGTTCACCAAACAGCCTATTACATTTTCAACTACCACAACTCCCCCACAGTAGAAACAACGAATAGTCATATCAAGTAATTCACAATGTAAATTTAGACCCATTAAAATTAGGAAGATACATAACGAAAATGTGGATCCTGATCACACAATACGGAGCCATGTGAATTCACAAAAAACCCAAGATTACTGTGTACAGCATCAGATTGTTTCCGCCTCTGAATCCTCCCAGGGAAGCATACACATGGGCACTTTCGTTGTTTTTTCCGTTGCCCTACCAGTTGTCTGTAGTGGCTCCAGTTTTGCCCATCACCCCCCACCCCCCCCCGTCCATTTTTGGTGGACCACCATACCTCGACCGCACCGCTTTCTCCATAAAAACGCCTCTACCATGGCCATCTCTACTCTAATCTATTGGGGGTCTATTACTCTGTTTTGGACAATTCCTCCTAATATGTCCGTCCCCTCCGTCTCCCCAAATCCATAACACTCTCTAGATACGCAGGTCTCTCAGAGAATGTTGACCGGTCTGAGTGTACCCCCACTACGTCTGTATTGCAAGACTGAGGGTCCGGACTGAGTAACCTCCGGAACCAATGTTCCTCTAGAGTAGAACCATAAAACTCACCTCCCCCTTTTCAAAACCGCTTTGATTGTCTATGGCCGTGGTGAGTTCATATGGCTTCACTCCTTCACTCTACCACGAAATCTTACCCCACGTCTTGAAGGATTTTGTTTGCCGTAGCCGCCCAGGCCGCTACCGGTAGGGCTGAAAATTCCCGCAATTCTGTCTTGATCTCATTATCCTTCACAAAACGGCGAATCCGCTCTTGTGGACTGAAACATAGTTGGGTGGCATATCTGATAGTGGCACGAAACTTAGCCTCATATGCATTGACCGAGACATCCTACCAAACCTTGCTCTAGGCTCAAGAAACTCGTCCTTTCCTATCCCTCAGGTCGCGGGGAAATTATTTTCTCCATAAACAAGCTAGAGGAATGAGGCCCAAGTCATAGTGGTCCTCTGTTGGTTTACCACTCAACATTGACCAGCCACCAACAATTGGTGGCGTCCCTTGAAACTGGTAACTCACGAACTCCGACACCAAACATTTTTTTCTACTATACCTCTGTGTGTAGCTCATGACAGTCAAACCAGACAATCGTAAGCATCCTCAGATCTGCCCCCTTTAAGACTGGAGGGTTCAATTTTCAAGAACTTACTAAATACGTTCATGCTGATCATTTGTCATTATAGGCCCATAGTCGTCTTGGAAACGTGCCTAATGGTCCATGAGAGGGCCAAATTCCATACGAGGGGGCCATATTGGCGCATGTCGTACCTATGAAACCGGAGGTTGTTGGTGCAGAAAACATTGGGGGTGCCTGAACCATGATCAGCCAACCTACTAATATAAGCGAGCAACCTGATTTGACATCTCTGGGTAGGTTGGGGTGGCTTTCCTCGTTCCTTACTTGTTTCTTCTCGGCCCATCCTCTCCTCCCCTTCTCCTTAATTACCTCCTCATCTTATGGAAAGGAGTCCCCACCAACCCGAGCCCAGCAAGCACACCAATGGGCTAGGTGCTCGTCCTCTCCCTCTATGACGTCCTCCCACGACCTCTAACCGCTGCCTCTTGCCACTGTTGCACTCCGACTACCGCCCCATTGGCTGGTTCAGGTTGCTCTTACCTTGCTGAGTTATGTTGGCGTAGTCCAGTCCAATTTGTATCAACCTAGATCATTGGTCCCGTAATAGCAGAAAGAAAGAAAGAGAATGGAATTTTCCCTAAAGTCTTATACCTCTCAAAGAAAAGTAAGGCGTCCCCCTTACCGTTCTTTAAGACCCTACTAGACCTGTCCCTTGTTGTGATGAACCAATGAACCTAATGCTCTATACCAGTTTGTCACGCGACCCAAAACTGAAATCGCGACTGGCACCCCCATTTACCTCCAATGTGAGAGCGAACCAACCAATCTGAACCTTATCAATCATTTCAAATTTAAATAACAACATAAAGCAATGCGGAAGACTTAAACTCATAAATAAAGACAATGCACTACTTCTTTCTAAAATTCACATCTTTAATTCACCAAAATCTGAAGTCATCACCACAAGAACATCTATGATCAATTTACTAAACTAAGAGTATTCTAGGAGCTAAAATAAATAAAAGCTATCTATGCCCGAAACATCATGCATCAAGACATGAGGGAAAGAATCCAGTCCAAGCTAGAAGCATTAGCTCAAACCCCCTGAAGTTCCGTTTGTGACGAAGACCTGGCTTGAACTACTGTTGAGTCGAGCGAGTAACGGCACGTTATGCTGCACTCCACAAATAAACAAACGAAAAACATAAAATAGGGGGTTCAGTACACCACAAAGTACTGATTAGGGTATCATCGGCCAACTCAAAATAGAAAAACATATATCTCAGATAACATCATAAAATCAACTAATTTCTTAACATGTGATATCAACAAGTACAAACATCATTTATAATATCACCGATAAATCTATGGGACTCAAGCTCCATCCATACTTATTTGGGATACATGTTCTTTAGATTTGAGTATTTAGTATCTTTTTCAATAATTCATTATCTTTTATTCCTCTTGTTTTCGGTACGTTACACTGCTTCCGATCCCCTAATACTAAGTGTCGGAACGTGCCCTCCTATCCCCTAAGTCAATGTGTCGGTACTGACACTCCGATCCCCTACTCTACGTGTCGGTTCGTGACACCAATCCCACTAATTCTATGTGTCGTACGTGACACTTGCTCCGATCCCCTCCATCTAACGTGTTCGTTTCGTGCAACCCGTCCCCTAATTCTATGTTGTCTGTACGTGCACACTCCGATCCCTACCATCTACGTGTCGGTTCGGCACCGTCCCACTATCTATGTGCTGTACGTGACACTCCGATCACCCTAATCCTCCTTAGATTACTCATCAAGCCTTCTTTTATACAAGCATCATCATGAACAAGAAGATTAGGTTTTTAATCAAGGTTTGGGATTCAATCGCTTCTCCATGCTTGTTTCATCACAATCATATATATAAAATCACATCATGCATAACACACAATTAAGCATAAAGAGACTCTATTCTACCCACACATACTCATTCGCTATTAAGATTTACTCGAATCGTGTAAAAGACACCATAACCACCTCCACCGAAGAAATCGTTATCAAGCAAGAAAATTCCTCAAATTTTCTTGTTGTCCTCTTCGTTCCTCTCTCTCTCTAACTCGTTTCCTCTCTTTTCTTCTGTCCCCTTTGTTTCTTTCTATTTTTCTTATTCAAACCCTCTTTCTTTTTACCCTAATTATTATGTACTCAGAATGAAGATGGAATATACCCCCTAAGTAACTTAAGTTACCTCTTTTAACCCCCAAGTAATTAGACTTTAACATTAACCCCTCTAACTTTATACTTAACGCAGGAATAGTATAAAAACGGTCCTTAAACCGTGTAAGACATCCCGACCTGAACTGGGATTTGCGTAGCCCGTGACGGGCTGTCGCGCACTGCGACGTAGATCCTGCTGTCCGTCCGCATGCAACAGAGAGTTTTCCATCAAGCGTCTTGACGTCCCGTCACCCTGTGACGGTCCGTCCTGGCCATTTTCGTTATCGTCGTGACCTGCAGGAGTCGATTTTCAGTACCCCCCCCAATTTAGATTTTTCTAAGTGTTTTTATTTGGAAACGACACCCCCCGACGGTCCGTCGTCCTTGACGGTCCGTTTGGCCACTCCGTCACCTCTGATCCATTTTTTTAACCTTCCAGAATAAAAGCTGTTGCTCAAACGCCAAAACCGGTCGTTACAAAGTTTAGTAAAACGCCCTAATGGTGAGTGCCTTTAAGGGGTAGATAAGCTTTAATTATGCAATAGGGTCAAACTGATTATTGGGCCACACTTGAAGGATTTAATTTATAATAATGTGTGTGTGTGTGTGTTTGTTGTGTATGTTTGTGTGTGTGCAATTAAAGTAGGCGGCTATTTTAAAACCTTTCTATATATGAGGGTCTATGTATACTCGATATAAATATATAATATGTTATGTTAGATGCTCTATTAACCTCAAATTAGTAAATAAAGTTTTAAAATTTTTGCATTTTTTTCAAGCTATGAATATAACGACATGAACTAAGAGGGCTCTTAATTTAATCTTTACAAAGGAATAAGGACGCCGGTTATTCTAGGTGGTAAACCCATATGTCACAACAAGAGTTTGATAGAAAGAAGGCGAAAATGAGTTGAGTAGGGACCGACGGAGGGTCGACGATTCATCATCATACCACTCGACGGTCCTCAGTTAGGGCCGTTGAATCGGTGCACGGCGTTTTTTTGGAAAAATTTTCCTATGTTTTCACTTTATGTTTAGGTTCGTTTTATTATATAATAGCAACAATAACCTCATTTTTTAGGTTGACTCTTGGTTATTTTTCTGATAATGTACATAACCGGTTGTTGAATAGTGGTTTTGTGGATATACTTCATTCATTTTTTTCGAAATTTATTAAATATTTTCATCCACTAATTCAGTGATTTTTTCTTTTTCTGGATTATCTTCAATCTAATCACAAGTAAGTACCATGAATTAATTGTCTAATTGATATGAATTGTAAACATAACCTATGAACAGGGGTAACTTAAATCCATAAGAGGATGTGGGAACCATGGGAATTAACAAAGTAAAACTAGACAAAATAGTTTCTTACATGTATTGATAATTCTTCCGTTAAGAAGTATTTTTAATGAGTGAATGTGTTAGAACTCCGCTTGGTTCGCTCGTGTGCCGGACCAAGGAGGTAGATAATAAGAAAATAATTTTTAACATAGATTTAATGTATACTGATCTATTAGGCTAGTGTCGATTGGTGCGAAGTAATAACTGCCATACATCCATATGAAGCTTAATGATTAGGTAAATTTACAGTTTGTAAAGTACACACACGTAGCCGGACCAAGGTGCAGAGTGAAATTAAATGGGTTGTCGACCAGAAATTAGGGAGTACATAACTTACCATTTTGCATGCAAAGATACTAAGGACAGACTTTGGTTTTATAGCCAGGTTTACTTTCTCTTCGTTACGAACCTATGGGGAAGTCTTACATACACACCCCTA